>QYTT01092726.1:10022-21610 GCA_006980735.1 Dasypogon diadema
ATCGGGCGTAGAGACGAGTTAGTGTTCTTTCTTGCAACTAAATCGACTGTAGATTGTTACAAAAGTTCATTTGTTTTTCAAGGATAATATTAGTAATAGTAAAAGTGTTTAAAATGGATAAAGTTATTTCGAGTGACAGTGAAGAGCTTGATTATTACGTAAAACGTGAAGAAATTAATTTTAGCAATACTTCAAATAGTGACAATAATAAATACTAATAGTTATGTAACGCAGGCCAGGAAGGTAGTGATGGTATTGATAGGTTTACTTATTCATTGGGATTTGTGGTCTTATATAACAGGTCATTGTAACGCAACGTTACAATGACCTGTTATTATACATCCGTTGGTCTTGAAGATGTCTCGTGGAATAATTAACTTTAATGGGAACGCTTTGCCGAAATAGAAAGCACATATAAAATAAACTGAAGGAACTCAGAAATAGAAATCTATACTTTAGCAAATGTACATTTGGTGATCCAGTTATCAGTCCTGTACCGACCCAAAGAAAAGAACAGAAATAAACTTACAACGCAACTATGGGCGGTGTCGCTATACTATAGACTAAATGGTGCAGAACTACTCAACGACGAGAAATACGAGGAGGTGGCCATTAACTATTTTCCACACTATGCTTGATATGGGAGCCCTAAATAGATTTATAATTAAGGAGAATTTTCCAAATTGGAATACAGAAAAACTATTGGGACCAATAAAAATGTCCCGTTTTTGGAAGTTTCCCGCTTGTGAAGGCTCAAAATTCATAAATGTATAAAAATTCGAAATAGAGACGTTTTGTCCCAGTGAACAGGTTTTCCAGTTGCACAGATTCCCTTTTAGACTGGAGTTTCTATTATCAAACCCCCAATCAGAGAGGGTTATTCTTACGTCATCTGTCTATGCAGCTGCCACATATAGAAAACGTGTTAATAATACTTAAGGTTTACATAAAAATATAATATTTGCCACGGAGAGAATTGTGGGAAGTAAAATTGAGCACGAAACCACTGCTTTGAAAAGAACTGGAGAACGGGGACCTTGTAGTATGTGTAGTAAAGAATGTCGTGACAAAAGTGTAAAGTAAAATAAAATAGAAAAAAACAACACTTACTTACGGTTCTCCTGTGAAAATATAAAATAAAAATATTTTAAATATTTTCCTAAAGAAGAGCGATATTTGACTAAAACGGATAATACCTTTGCTTCTTCAATAGTAAATACCGTTGGTAGTTATTGAAACAAAAAATACCTTGGTATTGCAAAGGTTAGTGAGCGACTTTGTGGCCAGACTTTTATAATAAAAACAATTCTAAAGTTTCCACATATTACCTGCACAAATTTGAAAATAAACCATTTTGAGGAAGACTTGTGTATTTCAGTTGTAATGCCAGAAGTTGACTATATACGACACAATTAGTGTGGTTACAAATTCATTAAGTTGATTCGGATTTGATAAATAGCTTCAAAGTTCTTGAAGTTTGCAGCATTTTATTTGTTAAGGGCGGAATGGAAGTAAAGATCAGGAGAGATTGAACACTCGTTTTAAATTTTTAGAAGCCAAGCAACTTGGGATTGAATTCATCTGTATTAACAAATTCCCTGCGAGATTTTAATAACTGAGAACGACTCTCCCACACACGTTCAAATTACTTGTGATGTTCTCATGAAAGAGAAACGTGTGTACCGAAAACGGTACACGTGGCGGGGGACGAGTTAACAATCTGACCCAAAAATTTGGGATTGATAGAAGTATAGTTCATTTGTTAGTGTAAAAGTAAGCTAAGCAGTTAACAAGTAGTAAGATTTGCTATTAAACGGTATCATCCGGTAATTCATGACAACCCTCAGATTGTAAGCCACAGGATCTGGGAAATTTTCTTGTCAAGAAATTACGCAGGACCATTACCTATAAGATTATTGGATAAATTATAAAAAAATTATTGTGGATGGATGGATCTCTGCACTTATTTTAAATTCCTGCCGTAAAGTTGTTTTGTTCTTGTATCGCTTTTTTGCCGGATTTCAACTTTCCTCTAAACGGTATAGTCGACTAGTTGTGACCAAAAGCGGCTTTCCGATTTCTTGATCACAATTAAAATCCACTAAATTTCGATATTATGGGGTCGGCGAGTAGAACACCCACCTGTCATATACCCGATCACCTTGATTGATTAGATCAGTGATCGTACGGGTTCTGAGTAGAAATGAATGAAAGCCAACATTCAGCTTTACATCATTCTGCTTTGTGTAGAAACCAGCTGATCGCAGTAAAAATAGAGACTGCCTAGTCTACAGTGTTCTAACTAGTCTAGAATTTGGTATCAATCACGTCACCATTTCTATGGCAACTGCGGGTATAGGCGATAATAAAACCACTTCCATTGTCTTAAAGAACAAATCAAAGGAAACCTGAAGTCACTCCTGAAACTGCATTTTCACCAACACTCGCTCAAAGTGAAATCTCGACTTGTTCTTAATTTGGAATCTCGCTTTGCTTGCGTGAAATAGTGTGCGGCTTTTGTTGGGAGCTGATATGATCACTGCAATTGGCGCTTGTGGAGACCGACCGAGAAAGGGCCACTTTTGCACGAAGTCTGAAGAACAGTTTACGTGGTTTTAGTAAAATCACAAAATCCGAGTAGTGTGCGCTGTTGCACCATAGTCTGCAGCACAGATTGCATGGCTCAACCATCAGCAGACTTGGGATTGGAATCATGTTCACGGGAGTGCCATTAATGCTAGAGTAGAGAGCAAATATGTAGCCACCACACCACATAGCCACAAACGTCCCCTGCTAACCACTGCCACTGCCACAACTTTTGAACTACCAGCCGCAGAGCCGCACCGCAAAAGAAATGAGACTTCAGAACCAGTTTCGACTGAGTCGTTGACGCGTTGGGATCACTTTTGAACTCGAGGTAGATCCGCACACTTTGCGGAAACGGTTTTTTCGATTTTTGATTAAACTGTGAAAAAGGGTTGACTAGTGGCCCTAGACGGGTTGGCTTTATTGGGCTGATAGTGCACAAGTGATTAGATCGGTGGAGGCGTGAGTGGATCGTTTAAAGTGCAATTTGTACAGTGATGGGTGGTGCGAAGTTCTTCCGGAGATCGATGCCCGCAAATTAATAACTTCTTGAAATAGGGTCAAATATTTTTGGTCGACGGCAGTTATTTAGGCCGCGTGAATAGCGGAGAAAGTCTGCGCCATTCAGTGGATACAAACTGTTTGCTCTTCTATCTCACGGACTTGGTGCTCTTCCTAGTGAATTCTGGCGTCTTACGGTAAGATACTTGTGGGTTTTTCAAATTTTCTTCTTGTCCTCAGTTGTGGTAAACATTCCCCAGCAACGCAGTCAGAATTTTTCTCAACTTATTTTTTATGTTTGCACAGTCGGAACGTTTAACTGTTGTCACACTCTGTACTGTGTACAGAATTCAGAATTGGTGAAAAACTCGACTGGAATTTCTCTACCGTCTGAACAAACTAGAACCTCCTTTTAAAGCAAGACTCTTCGGGAAACGATCTTCTATTGCAGAGACTGGTGACTGCGCAGAATAATTGCGAAAATGGTCGTTAACCTGCTTTATAGCTACAGTTCATGTCACCTACCTGCAGCCCATCTTCTCGGTTTTCAATACTTTTCAGTTCATTTGTAGTCTTCTTCTCGAAGAACTTGAACAGATCGGCTGGTTTGGACTCTCCTACACCTCCGCTCAACCTGTGCGTCTGATCCATCTCTAACTACGGGTGCACCACGATCATCATGCAGTTTTTGTATGGTTGCCCTTTTCGGATGGCGTGTGGGATTAAGATTTTGTTTCGAAGTCAGTTTGGAACGCAAGCAACAAAACACGAGCCAACCATCGTTAAAGTTCATTAAAAAGCAACTCTTACGTGATATTCATGAATTTGATGTATTTTTTTTTCATTTGTCTGAGGTTTGTTGCTTCTTTTCTCCTGCAAGAAGACAAGTTTTGGACCCTGATTAGTTGTAAGTGCACTGCGTTATTGTCTTTTTAATAAATTTCCAAGAAAAAAAGGAAATTTCCAAATTTTCCAACTTTTCTGGCAAAATAGTACCAACGATTTTCTTTGTCTCACTTTCTCAGTAAAACAGGTAACAGTTCTCAAAAACTGGCTATAAAAAATTAAATGGTTTCCACATGTGTGAACACTGTTCCTAATTCAGGCTCATAAATAAATATTGAGGTCGTAAATCTTCCTAGGGAAATGTGATCAGGACATTTACGTGGCCCTCATCTGCGAGTAGATAGTTATGCATCTTTTGCTCGTTAAGGTCACAACCAGATTAAGATTAACCGGTGAAAGCCTAGAAATTTTACGGATTTTCCATGAACGAATTGTAAGTTTTTACCAAGTATTTTGTTTTCGGTCAAACATGTTATCACAATTTGCTTAAATGGCTGGTTAATGGATGCAGGAATAAATCTACTGGAACTTCCAGTTTTTCTAGATGTGGATTCGAATCCTCTAAGGGGTGATTTATCTGGACCCCAGTGGTTGAGGCAATTCAGCTGACGAGAATAAAAAAAAGTGTAGTAACCTTGACTGGCTTTGAGAAAAATGTCCTGCATGCTAACTATAGCAGAAGGAGATGTAGTGTCGTTGAGTATAGGCAAAGAATAAAAGACGAATCATAGTTAATTTTAAAAAATCTGGCCGACTTAGCCGACGCGCGTAGAACGAAAAACCACAGCACAGGATATACTTTACCACACTTGCGATGGTTTGACGACGTAGAAAAGGACTTGAGGTGCTTAGGTTTTGGAGACAACGTGCTCACAAACACTGGGTTTGAAAAGACGAAGTAGTCTTAATCACTGAGCGGTTGTTTTCTCTTCGATACTAGTGCATTCCTTTTTTTATTCTTTTAAGTAACCCTTCACCCTCTATGGCGAAAATTTCTCTGACAGCAACTTTTGTGCTTAAGCCATTTTCCCAATCCCAAAAAGGTTCGGGCTGCATTTTTTCCGAATCCATTTCGAAAACCTCCGTGTTACTAATATTATCGGATAAATTAAACAATTTTGATTCCTGAAATACCTGTGCTTATCTATCGCAAAAATCATATATTGATTATATTATAATACTTCACTTTTTTGGTTTAAAGAAAAATTACTACAACTTAGGTTCTGGACTCACGAATTTCTCTGTTTGAATTTTTCAATTCAATTTCCTTTCATTCGAATAAAATTAAATAATAACATGGACTTCTTTATATTTTGGTTAAGATAAAAAGACATATTAAACCTTCACTTTGTGTGAGAAAAATGCTTTGCGTGAACAGATCTAAAACTCAGAATGGAATAACCCATCATTACAAAACATATAAATCTCGTGGCACAATTCTCTCATTGCTCATTTATAATTATTGTAATTGCGCAATATTAGCATGCGATCTTAATTTACTGCACACAACTTTCCTTCTAATCTATTAGGCTACGACTCCATTTTATAAAAATTGTGTAAATACTTGAAAGAAAATGTACACTACTAGAAAAAAATATCCCAGTTTCAAGATGTTCCCTTGTGGACTAGATTTCTAAGCTTAAATTCTTATGGAACGAAGTTGAATTTTGGAGGGGAGCACTTTATATTTAATCCACTCATTTTTCTTCTCATCATTTTTTTTTAATTACGATCAGAGGGACTAAAATAAATAAAATGGAACAACGAAAATCTTTGGACATTTTTTGGGTAATCGCTTCGAGCTTTGGATTTGTAGTCCCGCATTATCGTAATGAATGATTGCCCTTGTCTTAATTGTGACACAGCTTTATATCGGTTTCACCAATCTACCAGCGACTGAGCATTTATCCAGAGCTCGGCAAGTATCAAAGAAAGAGTACTTAAATACAAAAACAAGTACTGAATGCCTGAATACTTTAGCGTAATGTATAAAAAGTACTTGTAACTAACAGGCATTTGCAGGTACTTAATAGACTCAAAAACACTTAAGTAAAGATCTTGGTACTTAAGTACAAAGCTAAGTCTTAAGTGCAAGTAAACAGAAGCAAGTACTTATATTCCAAGTCCTAAGTAGGGGATTTCGAAAGTATTTAACTATAAGTACTTTCTTACCTAAGTATTGCCCAGCTATGCTAATATCGTAGATTACATCTCATCACAAATTTAAATTATAAAAATTTTCATATCTGTTGGTTTAATCTTTGTTGGTTCTGATGCAGCACAATTCTAACAGTTCGTTTTGGATGAGATTTTTGCAAATGGTTTGACAATGATTTTGGAGCACATTAAATACTGTAGAGTGGATATTCCTTCTGTAATTGCGATTCTTAGATTATCGAATTCACTTTTATTCCATGCTCTGCATTTCAATTTTAGTGTATTATTTCAATGGACTATGCACTAAAAATTTAAAAACGAATATATAATTGAACAACCACTACCGCACTGATGTAGTACAACGAAGTAGTCAAATGGTTCAATCGAAGAAGGGAACAATTGTGTACCAAAAAAAAAAGAAAGAAATTTATTGGTCCAATTCAATTCACGAATTGGCTAATACTCGAAACGTTCCAAGTAATCCAATTTTACTCACATTAATCTATAAAAAGAAGATTAATTGCGTCCATAAATCACAAAACGCAAAGATAATTTTCAACTTCCCAACTCTGCAGCAAATTTTAGTTGCGTGTGCCAACGGGGACCGTTTATAGATATAGAAAGCAAAAGATCCACGCGTTGCTCACCTCAAAAATGGGGTCATGCACGACAATCATCCAATTACACAGTCATTAGAGAATTTGTAGGATCTGGGGGCAGTGCTCCTATGTGCAGTATGATTACAAACCGTTTATTAAATAATGTGGAAATGTCAATAATGCAAAGTTCAGTGGCCATGGATTTGAATGGGTCTGGCGGTTGATGCCGACTCACAGAAGTGGTTACTTGCAGTACTACCAGTGGCCAGTGGTCACATTCACTCCAGATAAGGAGGTTATCTTAAGCTCGTGACATGACTAATGTGAAACTAAACAAAAGATTCGAAATGTATGAAACACTACCGCTGACTGCAACACCAACAGTTCCGCTATTAATGATCGACATATGACTCAAGGACAACCTCTATGATCGGTTTGGGTTTGCGCATTGAACATTAGTAACATTTGTAAGATGCCACGATTGCCGTGTAAAAATTTGCTAGTCTCAGTCGATTTAAGTGGGGCCTTAGGTTAGGTTATTCATTTTACGTAACTTTAAAAGTGATTTATTATAAAAGAGGAAGTATGTAGGTACCTGTTTTTAAATTACTGAAGACACAAGAAACAGAAGTATGTTCTGTTCTTGTGCAGGGAGATACTAAAAATGTACGTCCTGCTTGTTGGAAATGATTAATTATGATAATTATCCGTCCAAATTTCAAATATAGGCGAAAATTGCAGTCATTGACATTTTATGATAATCATTTCCTTAAGATACCTTTTTTGTAGTATTATAGACAAAGATGTACGAAATATAAGAACAAATCTTGATATCAGTACGTCTAGTTGTAAAATCTGTAAAGAAACATTAATTTCCTCATCTACCATTATAAACCCTTAGTGAGTCGATGAGGTCTGTAATTATCATTATTTATTTTTAGAAGAGGCGGAAATCCGATGGATTAAAGTCTTCTGATGACTAAGCAGAAGTAGGATCAATCCATTCTGTTAGTCAATTCGCTGTATTCTTCTTTTACTGTTGACTGTAGTCGCCTCAGTGGTTATTAGTAAGCTCCTGACATGGTTACATTTTTACAGACTGAATCACTATACATTTTGGAAAATGAAATCTTTTGCGTACGTAGGCATATGCTCGACTCCGCTAACAATTACATCCTTTTTCATTAGTCCACAATTATGTACACGAAGATTAAGTATCTTATAAAAAAAATATATGTAAAGCAATTTTCGTGTTTCTATCACAACATTTCAAGTTAATCATCGTCAGTGTGACGACCGACTTATAATAGACACTAATAAAGAGCAGTAAACGAGCATAACGTCACAAGGAAGTTATTACGAATTACATAAAGGAGAATTCTCAGTTCATAACCCATTTATCACTTTGTGCTTCATGATTTGAATATAGGATGGAAGTACTTGGTGGAGGAAAGTATTTAGAGAGCGATTTTATACTAGCAGTCTCGAGGGATTCATTTCAATCTTTGCTTATATTCACAAATTCTCGAACTCCACCCATAAATAGATTGCAGAATTCTCTGGCGCTTAACGCTTTATTGCAAAATCTATAAAACGCTACTTAAGCCAAAGTCAAGATCATTGCGGACGTGAGAATATGGACTCGTTTCTCAGGTCAATTGAACTCGTTTTTCCCACGCGCGCCGGTGGTAGAGCGGGCTGAAGCCTACGTATGCAAATTTTCTCCCCTGCTAGTGTGGGCTCGAATCCTGCAGACGAGACAGCGATTTATCTGGGTACCAGTGATTGAAGCAATTCTACTGACAAGAACTGTACTTGTGTAGCCACTGGGATGTTGCACAGTAATAATTCCATGCCAAAAATTGTGGCTCACTTGGAACATTTGTCAGGTTAAAATTTCCCAATCTCCCTTTCCCTAATTTCCTTCCGTCTAAGCTGTGCTGTGTGCATCATAGGGTTGTCCCCTGATCTTTAGGCAATACCTTGAAAAAAAAAATACCTTGAAGAAAAAAAGTTTATCAAACAAATCAAAATATAATTGGATAGTTTTGTTAAAATTGCTTTCAACTTGATTTTTACAGATGAAACTAAGCATCTTTTTCTGCTTAGATGACTTTTACTGATATCGATATCGTGACATTTCCTTGTTGAACTCTCCTTACAAAACGGTGGATAGTTTCCGGCAATTGCTCTCCTTGGCAATTTTACTATATCCGCTATAATAAGCGTGACCAACGCTGCACCATCCAATTATACAGAGAAATACGTGACACCGTCCAATTACTGAAAATGTAGTGCGGCAAGACTGCAATTATGATCGCAATTTTAAAACGCTTTCACAACATTTTCATGTTCTTGAATGGCTAGCTCGCTCGCTCAATCGACGAATTTAAACAATGGTAAGCAGCTACAACTATTCATTTAATTATTAATAATTGGCTAAAGACGAATGAGGCAATTTCTTCGCTAGGCAACAAATGAAACTTTTAGGATAAGGCCGAGCTCTGAAGTGTGTGCTTTCGAAATGATCTTCACAGCAATTTGGAACTGTTTCGATTGTTTGGCCATCTCTCTACGGAGTTGGCCAATCTCTACCGTTTTGGGATGTGCACTTTGCAATTAAATCAAGTTCAAATGGTGTGAAAAGGCAATTACGAAGGTTAAGTCGTTACTGTTTTTCCCCCAGGCTCGATAGGTACTACCGACAACTAAAATTGAGTATAATCATGATGAAAAAGTTGAAGCACAAAGACCTTGAAATTGGAAAAATGTGAAACAAAATTTTTTGCAATTTGCTAGTTTCTTAATGAACCTCTTAAGGGGACTGGCTTGCGTGAGCCTCTTGAAGACCATCGTCATTTCGATGATTATGTGCCGAATTCACATCACCAGAGTGGGCGAAGTTTAAGGTTATAGAAGCGTTGGAGTCTGTGGATTATGTAATTGCACCATTTTGAAATTTAATTTATTTCAGACTATTGTTAGGAATTAATTGTAAAGCACAAAAATGGTCTATTATGGTGCCGTCGACATTACATAAAAGAAGTTATAAAATTGAAATAATTTTCGCTCTAAAATGATATTCATCAACTTTAAAGGTTGTCCTCTAGTTTCTAAAGGATGTTGCGGTATACCGTCTCAAAATCTTCAATTTTAAATCGCCGTCAGCGGAAGTGAGGCTCCATTCCATAACCAGATGGAGTAATATGTCTGGGGTCTGGGCTCTGAAATATACAGCGGGTGTGGTGGAAGTAGTTGAACGTCTTCAAGTTTGTGCCTGGCAAACTCGCTCCGGATTCTGTTGTCTTGCAGCATTAAAGAAATACTTGTTTCCAGTTGATTAATGCTGAGAATGTAACATTTCCTCAAAATTTTGCTGCATATTGAGCGTTATTTTGCTATCGAAACGATCTTGATAATCAGGCTGTTGACTAGCTTGAATTTATTGACTTATTTTTTCTGGATTCACGAAAAAAATCCATTTTTATCATATACTGGATTTTACAGACGATCCAAGGAACTTTCAAGCCTTTGGAATGCGACTTGTGAATTCAGATATTTACGATTATATTAGCAAAGAAACGGCGACTGTGATACTGCTTTATAAGGAAATTATGTAAATAAAGAAAAGCGCCAGAAATATAGAAAAGATACAATTTTTAAAACCATTTCACGAACCAGCCATACCCACCTAATAATAGTTAGTAGAACTCGGCAAAAGTGTAGAAAAAAAGCATGCACGAGAGTTCACCTATTGTGCACGGCAATTAAGTCATCGCCGAACGTGATACGAGCCATTATTTCCCCTTGCGGTTATTAAAAGTGTTATGGTTATCAGCAGGCGCTTTCTAGGCAAAACCAAGTCTTTTCCACAAAGTCTTAATTGCTAATTGTCAACGCCTGCAGCACTCTCTCTAATTGTTACACAACGAAAACGAACCCGCGACACATCCGTGCACCACACGTCACAATGAATCCGCCAGGGAAGTCTCTAGGTGGAGCCTGTCCAATCCAAGTGTGCTTTGCCACTTAATTTCCCTGTAGAAATTTGATCACCTTGAAATTTCTCTGGCGTTTTTTTCTGCATGTGACACCGCGCCAAGTATTCATTTCACAAAAACATTACAAAAACGAAAATATTTTCATTGTCTTCTTGGGGAGTTTCGTTTCACTCAAATCGTTTAGGTCTTTTGTTATCGTGCACTTCGCAAGCTCTTTAGCTTCCGTGCTTATCTTTCCGGATGTGCCATATGGGCGCCTCCAGCACGGCTACTTGTGCTCCATGTGCCGTCTTGAGCACGGGTGTTTTCGTTGTTTATTTTTCTGCTCCCCCGTGTGCTGATAATTAGCATGCAAACGACATTCGACTGGGAATATGAAGAGTTGAGAATGCAGAAAATTTTAAATGGAAACGAAGAGGTCAGGTTCTCTGAAAGTAGTGTCTTGTAGGAAGTTGTACAAGTCCATTGGTGCGAATAATTCGCGAGTGTGTTACGCAACTGGGGAGCATAGATTCCAGTTTATTAGTAAACAAGATCTATTGACGCAAGGCTTGTAGGAGATTGCAGAACTTGATTAGAATCTTGTGGAAAGTATTGATATACCATTTAGTTGAGGTAAGCCGTAGACTATCTTCACAGGGCTATACCAAATTGCATCTGAACACACATATAACGCTGTAGCTGTTTTTGCTCACTAACTTTTTTGAATGGTAAAAAAAACAACACGGAGAAAGTGAGCTAACAGCCCACACATTCCCTGAGTCATGATTCATGAGATGTCAGCCTCTTTCTTCTCGCCTTTGTGTGCATATACTAGAAAGCAGGGTTACAAGAAAAATTTCAAATCAAGTCAACGATGGACTTAAATTAAGAGCAAACTCTAGTTTTCAGTTCGCTT
>QYTT01092726.1:31477-72765 GCA_006980735.1 Dasypogon diadema
GCAACCGGGGCTATTATATTATGTGTTATGACCAGGGACGTGAATTTTAACTAAACTCTGCGTTTAGTTTCACTCCAGAAGTGAAACTATTCAGCTAATGACAGAATAGTTTCACTCCAGAAGTGAAACTATTCATCTAATGACAAAATAGTTTCACTCCAGAAGCGTAACTAAATTAAAAATATTGGTTTCCATTCTAATACTGATTCTGCTCCCGTTTGGTTTTCAATGGTAACCAAATTACCATACAGTTTTGTTTCTGCACCAGTTTTGCTACAAACGATTCCATACAGTTTTGTTTCTGTTCCAAAAACAATTCCATCCAGTTTTGTTTCTACGCCAGTTTTGCTACAAACGATTCCATACAGTTTTGTTTCTGTTCCAAAAACAATTCCATCCAGTTTTGTTTCTGCGCCAGTTTTGATACAAACAATTCCATCCAGTTTTAATTCTGCTACAAAGAAACAATTCTCGTATCAGAAACCGAACTGAAACCGAATTGAAACCATAGTTTAGTTAAAATTCACGTCCCTGGTTATGACACTGTGGCTGACGGTTAGGAAATGCACTTCCTCCAATTTATGTTACTAAATTATTAAACCATCATTTCGGCTATTACACACCAATTCCAGAAAAAGTTAATGATCAGTCACAGAAATAATGGGGGGAAAAACGTGACATTTTTCTGATTTGTATTCTTGCAAAAGTTGAAAACTTGTTACCATCGAAAGTACTACAGGTCACGAGTGATTCAGTTCACTTATTCATTCGATACCATTCCCCTCTTTTTTATTAAAATTTTACCCACATTAACGCGACTTTTGATGTGAGTGAATTGAAGTCAATAGGCAATAGACATTTTACTCGAAAGTTAACAATATGATACACATGTCGACATATTATGGTAATTTAACATGAAGACAGAGGAAAAGGAAGATCCAAGCCGTTGTAACCTGCGATCAGTCATAACTGCAACTTAGATGGGAATGGGCCATCCAAAATGGGGATTTCTGACAAACGTTCTACGTGGATTTTTGAATATAGCCAGAGATATTTTGTGTCTATATTGCCAACGCAATGTTCTATGGACCCCAAGTAATTCAAGTTGGTAGCTAATTGATGTTCTTCACCGATCGTTGAATCCATTAGTTTCATAATTGTACTGGGATTATGGTATTTGCAGCTTTATGCATCGACAGGAATGCTGCAAGGTTCTGTCCTGTCACCCACTATCTTTTTCATTAATGAAGCGCACACCAAGTACAACGTACGCGATATAGAAACCTAGATATAAATTCACCGAAACGGTGATACATACGTTCGTATAACGTAATTAATTTTAGGTCTAATTATTCTGAGGAACTTCTAGTTTGGGGTCCTGCAAAGAGCTCTCTATTTCGAACAAAGCTGCCCCTTGGCTTTGGCTTTGATTAAATGGAATAAATATTTGTTAAGGAACTATGAGAAATTGCACAATTGTTTCAAATTATAAAAACAAATCAATAGAGTGTTTCTGGGGTATGCCAAATTACAAAAGAATTTGAGAATTCCGCGCCAAATAAAAGTTTTATGTCCGCCCCATTATCGATTAATTTTCTTTCCTCATCGAAATAACATTCCAGTAAAAGTTTATGTACCTATAGAAAAGCTCTTAAAAAGGAAAAGTGATTAAAAGAAACAAAATTACAAAATTTCTACAACGTCGATTAAAAAAACCCTTCCTCTGGTTCTTCGCAATATGGGCTTCTAGAACAATTACTACAAGCCCTCAAAACAGTTTGTATTTCTCATCAAGTGAAAACTGAAGGGTATCAAAAACACCTTTCGTCATCTCCCACAAACAACGTATACGACTGAAACTGGTATAGTTCCGTGTATTATCAGTAAATGCGACAAAATTAATTGCCTTTTGGTCAGTAATTTCACAGTTCGTTGGTCAAAAACTCCTCAAGGGTGAACCACGCTGAGGTGACAAGCCCGCATTTTCTATATGTGCGCCATTCGGCCACCTGAACGTTTGTATTCCTTCCCTGACCACGCTTACTGTTAAAATAAAAATTCTCAAAGGAGAAAGAAATAATGCGAACCCCACGAACTGCCCAACCAGAGAATCTGAAGTTAGTGAATTTCTCTCTTCCCTAGAGTTCAGTTCAGAGTTTGCTTCTGTTTTCATAAATTTCGCATCCGTGCATCACACCTGCTCGTTACTAGGTAACGGAACATACCAAACACAAGGTAATTTTCCTGTTCGAAAAATTCTATAGAGTGCAGCTGAAAATATTGGAAAATGGTGAGTGCTGCAACAGTGTCTACTCGGCGGTTCCCACAAATTATCTCGAGCAATGAATTCCAATTGACCTTATTCCGAAAAGTCCAGCAGATAATTCAGATGATATCACCAATTAAAGCAAGTGCCCAACTCTTTTTGTGGTGTGTTTTTCTGGCCCGAGTGCATCTCAATTAATTTTCTTGTTTTTAATTGCAGAAGCGCGACAAGGCCACCCAAAGACATGGCGACGCCACTCAATGCGTAAGACATCACTTCTCGTGCTCCCGGAACACAATCAAAACTCCGGCGGGCAACCAATTGACGCTGATAATGAAGCAACGAATGCATCACGCTTAAACGAAGCTTTCACAACGCCATCACAGACCATGGAAACCACCACAACTAGCCTAGGTGAGACTAGAACGCCAAGTCCAGCTGTGTCAGCACCGATGAATAGTACGAATCCTACTGAACCTACGACAGACGTGAGGCGCTGCTTGTCACAAGGCGACTGCACCTACAGAGAGGATCTTAGTCACCTTGATATCATCCACGACATTTTGAATCAGGCATCACAAGAAAGTTGCCAAGGCCGACCGCGGCAGTACGGAAGACGAGCTGAATGCCACCCACGTGTGATATCCATTTTAGCGGAGACCAGTGCAACTGGTAGTCAACGAATTATCGTGAATCATGAGCGACCCAGAAGCGCCCCTGTGATTCCATCGACAAGAGGAGCATCCATCTCTCCCTTGGTTGCAAACGAATCCCAGCGCTACATCGGCTCCGAGCCCAGTTCTGTGGGTTCATCACGAAATCCTAGTCCAGTATCCCTACTTTCAAGTACGGCTTCCAGCTCAGTGGCATCGGCCAGTCCAGAACGGTCAACCGAGTGGTAAGTATTTGTCAGTCTGCAATCATAAAGCATTTCAAGCGGTTCCTCTTGCAGCAATCAGCGCACGGGAAATGCGTCCATGGATCCTGACAGTATTCAAGTCCCTAGAAATCAGGGCGATAACTCCCAGTGGCCCCATGGATTCAGTCGAATTCTAGCCCTTCTTTGCTGCACCCTGGGTCTATTTAACATATCCCGCTTCGCCGTCCTCACCATCAGTTACGGGGGAAACTTCTTGCTTCAGTTCCTAATTCTTTCGACAGTGTTTGGCATCCCCATGCTGTGGCTTCAAATGTGCCTGGGGGCGAAAATCAAAAGGGGGCCCATATCGATGTGGAAGATCAGCCCCATCTGCAAGGGTATCGGCATATCTCTACTGCTCGCGCAATGCGTCATAGCACTGTACTCCACCATAAGTCTGGGATGGGTGCTAGTATACTTCAGAGACTCGTTTGTTGCGAAAAGTGAGCGGTACCGATGGCAGGAGCCTTTCTCCATCTACCGGAAGCCCGGCAATGGCACAAGCAACTTGACCGAGACTGTAGCTGACTACTTCAATGGGATCGTGCTGCAGCGGTGGCAACTGGGCCTTGGGAGGCGGGTGGAGACAGGAGGCGTAAGATTTCAAGTAAGTTGGATCTGGTGAGATCAGAGAGAAGGCGTTGGCTATTTTTAAAGTGTTCTTCATTAAGAGAGCTTTGCCTGTGGCCTGCTGGTCGGACATTTAATTTTTTTCCTTCTTCTCTTCCAGCTGGCGTTTAACCTAGCGATTATCTGGGCAATTGTTTTCATTGTCCTCTGCAAAGGGTTGCGATCGTTCGGAAAAATAGTCCTGGGCTTAACATTACTTCCTCTAGCACTCTTCCTAATTGTCGGCTCCAAGTTGTTGTATATCATCGACTTTTCCAGCGTTCAGGTAACACACCCTACTCAATTAGACCGAATGAAAAGCCGTCCACTAAAGCGATCTATTTCCCACAGAATATCTTCCAGGCATCCGACTTTGAAGACTTCCTCGTAAACTCAAAGACCTGGATCGCGGCAGCCCAGGAGACTTTTCTAACCTGGACGCTTCTTGGTCCATCGGTGATAGCGATTTCAAGTCGATCAGCGGAGAAGGGTGAAGGGAAAACAGTTCTTCGGAGAGATGCGATTATAGTGGTCCTCTTGACTCTTTTAGGACTTTCCATGGCGGCAATTTTTGGGTACGCCTGTATCCAAATTCTGGAAAATAACCGGTACATCTACTACCCAGGATCTTATGGTAAGAGCAGTTTTGTAGTCTTGGCTTTTCCCTTGTTGACTCGGCAATTTTTACAGAGCACACTGACACATACACCTTCCTATACTCCCTCCAATCATCACCACCACCTAGCCACATATCTATTCCATTGAAGTGGACGCCACATTACTCAAGCGTTCTAGGTGAATGCTATCGGCGTTCTCAAGTGATGCCATTCAGAGATAGCGGCTACCAAGCGCTTCGATTGGTCACTGAACTCTTCCCGGCGACTGCTGCGGTGGCCACACAGGACTACATTTCTTCCGTCTGGAGCATTTTGGCGTTTTTAATGTTTCTGATGTTTGGACTGGCGCAGTTGTGCGCCATGTGGAAGCCTATATCGAGTGCCTTGGGAAACTCAACGAGTTCAGTCCTGCTGAGTTGCGTTACTGGCCTTCTTCTGGGGATTCCTTTCGCCACCGAGATGGGTCTTCCCATAATTCACTACCTGGACTTGATTGTCGGCGGATCGTGGTGGATTCTCATTCTGTGGACTGCTCAAATTCTTGCAATATTCCTGATACGCGGTCGACCATACAACGGAGATGTGCTGGTCAATGATCTACACATGTCGGGATCGATGTCAGCGTTCCTGGCACTTTCCTGGAACGTTCTTCTTCCAATAGGTCTTATTGCTTTGGCTATCATTGAGTACAAGATTTCCCAATCGAATCAGTTTTTCCATTGGAGGGGAAAGGCATATTTTGGACTTTGGACAAGGAAGGTCGGCGGCTTGATACAAGTCGGTTTCCTTCTGCTGGTGCCCATCACTGCTTTTGTCCAAATATACCGTTACTTGACAAGCGGACCGCGGGATATTTTAGACGTGAGTTCTTTATGAAGGCTGTTGTTTTTGTAATGCTCTCATGCCCTTCGCATTTTTACAGAGAATACAGTTACTCTATCGTCCGACGCAAACACCACCACCTCGCCGCAGGAACAGACCAAATAGTGACAGACCCCCACCATCCCAAGTCACCCCAGGTGCTCAGCTGTCGAATTTGGAATCGCAACCAACACAAGATGACGCTCCACCGAAGTATACTCCACCACCATCCTATACAACGGCAACCGGTGCCAGGTTGGCTAAGATGCTGAGGCAGAGTATTCGTCGTAGTGTGCGCCGGTAAGTTCAGAACATCTTCATCGACCACAAAATAATTTCCCTTCCGCAGTTTTCTTGGAGAACCAAGTCGACCTAGACCCGGCATTCCAACAACATCTGGTCAACAAGAAAATGCCGTTCGCGACTCCAGTCTTCCACCAGAATACTCAACGGTTTTATCGGACCCATCGGGAAATGTAACTGGTGACTGCAACATAGAAATTGGCCCCAGGCCACTGTACAATAGTTCCACGCAACGAACTCAGTCTGTGGAACGGTGGCCAGCTACGACTCCTCTGGCGGAGCCAAGAAATCGTAATACAACGCCATTCACTGCTGTTGATGTCGCATACATCTTGCGATCATCACATCGGCACGAGAGAAGTGCATCGGCCCTCGCTACCTGCATGGACAGCGTTCTGAGGACGTCCTCCTTGAGAAATAAATGTTCTCGTTCCGCCGAGAATCTTGTCCTGAATGCTGCACCCCTGGGCGAAAGCAACGCAATCGTACTTAGCCGTAATCCAGCGGACGACAACGGTGAAAACACGTCTGTGATTTGATTTTAACAAAAGGCGGCATTACTTCTTCCTATGTAAGTTAGTCCGCGCGCAATATTTATTAAATTATTTTTAGTCTATGAATTTCCTTTTGCCCTGTATGTTTCTGAGTAAGGTGAACGTAACAGCCGTCCTCTAGTGATTAGGCAATTTTCAAATTATTTAGGTTAAGGACTAAATGTAAACGCGTCTAATTTAACCAGTTTCTGTGTTTTATTGCAATTTAGGAATAAATTTTAACTATTAAAGTCTAAAAGAGTGCTGAATTCAACCAATCCACGCCCATCCCAAATTCCTTAAACTCCTTATTCGATTATATAGGATTAGGATTAAATGGAAATGAATCCAACACTTGAAAGGTTACTTCAGTGGCAACTACTTTGTCACATAGAGCAGTAGGGAGAGTCTTTATCGATAGCGTCACATGGTAATAAACCCAATTTCCAAAAATTTGGCAATTAGACTCAACGTATACAAAAGTTATATATGGAAGGCACTGGCGGGAGTCGTCGATGAACGAATTCATTGATTTCACTACGATTTATTCCAAACTGACTTCTTCGTCTTGCCAGGAGTCTGACAACCGGCGAAAAGGATCAGTAGAAAAAACGAGATAAAGGGACTTCTCGAAATCTTCTAACACGCCGTTGCACTGAGTGAGTGCCGAAGAGAGGACATCATCCACAAACATTGAAGCGAACTAGGGAGTCACAAGCAATCAAAGGAAACATCGTCGAAGACACTCCAGTCTAAGGCGGCAAATTGAAACCCCCAAACAATAAAATCTCATCCGGCGGCAAAACACTATCAGATAGACCTCCAATGAACATACTACGACAAAACAGCAATCAAATGAGCCAACAAAGAGGCGAGTCAGCCTCGTACCGAGTTCTATTCCATTGGCATTTAGCGATATTATTGTTGTCTCTTTCATTCAACAGAGTGTTTTAAGTACAATGTGAAAGACAGCAAAGTAAATTAAGATCGAGCTAGTCTAGTATTGATGAAAAGTGAGATAGGTGATTCTTTCAAAAAAGAAAATATATCAAAATATTGAGGAGAAAATTAAGAAGAGAATATTAAAGACAATATGGAGATTTCGCAACATTTTATTCAAATATTCCTCATATTTTTATTGTAATATAAATATAACATTTTCTGATTTAATACATTTGTAAAAATATGATTACACTCGACTGAACTGATACATAGGCACAATTCCTTTATTTAAAATTCAACAATATAAACTAAACGAAACAGAGATTTGTTGCAGAAATGTAAGGCGTCTTTAATTCAGTAACTAAACCAAAAATGGCATACTAGAGCATATCGATAGAGTGCAAATTGTTGCTACTGTTGAACTCATGAATTACAGTTAAAGCTTCGTCCATTTCCTACAGTTAAACTCCTGATAAGCTTATGTGGCAAAAGGACTACTAACAAACATTGAAATAAAACTATCATGCATACACGAGACCCTTCTTTAAAGCGTAATGCCAGCAACCAAGCTTTAGAAACCTTACTACGCAGTCCAACAAGGCAATGTGCAAATCTTGGACTCATTATTAATTTCCCATTTGGAAGTTATTCAGGCCTATTCTGAATTCCGACGAAATCAATTTCGAACGGAAATGCAATGCTTTTCAAATGGGATTCCGTTCGAGTTCTCATTCATTCCGTCGGAATTGAGAATAAGGCTGATTGTAATGGGTCGGTTTTTCGAATTGAAAATTTCGGCATATCTCCACGTTTCGAGGTCCCTAAGTCCGAATGTGTACGTACGTTCGTGACTTTTTTTTGTCACGAATATCTCGAGAACAAAAAATGATAACGACTCCGGACCAATTTCATTCGAATTAAACTTTCAAAAATAAGACAAAATGGCCAAATGGGCAGTTGGCAATGTGGGTAGACCAATCCCACCCAATTTCTTGTTAATACTTTTAGGTCTGTCGTACTTTTCTAATTAATCTTCAGAGTGCTTCACTGTGAAATCAAGTTTGTATGAGAAAAAGTGTGTTAACAATCATCACTACTTCCTATAGGAGTTAGTGACTAAAATATTTAAGAATCTCTACACTTGCTTAGGGTCATAAAAAGAGAGAACATATTAAATGAGATCAATTGAACGAAATAAACAAATTTTAAGTATAAAATCACCTCATTTGGCATAATTTCAAGTCTATTGTTAAATATGTGATAATACGATATTAGATTAAATATTGTTGGAAACATGTTCGTTACATATTTTTCTAATGAATTCTAACTTTTTCGAACTCAAATTTTTATTACGAATAGAAATCCCTGCGTTCAACTTGTAGTTAAGTCCTAAATAGGAATTGCGGTGGAGAGGAGGTCTGAAATTATTTTCCACCCGACCCAATCCACAATTTTTAATATAAAATTTTGACTGTGCAACATACATCTCAGTGGCTTCGGCAAGTACAATTATTCTCGTCAGTAGAATTGTCTCAAGCACTAGTAGCAAAAATACATCATCGTGCTCTTTGGTGAATTCGATCGCGTGCCTACAGAAGTGCAAATATGCAGAACAACATCTCAACGAACTCACCAACCGTAATATGTTTATATTAAAAAAACCACCAAATTTAAATCACCTACTAAACATTAACTATCACAATACAAGATGGAAGCACTTGGTGGACGAAAGCGTTTAGGAAGTTTTGGGAATTGCTGTGGTCGAAACACCAAAATTTCTTTATTTCACCGAGAAAAAAAAAGAAGAGTACAAATTTAATTTTTAAAGCCTACAATACCTTTTGTAAGGTTCAATTTTTTATCCCCCCCCCTTATAGAAATAATTGTTACATCAAAGTTTGTCCTATACTGACATTCCTATAAACAATTTTTTTATATGGTGGCAAAGAAATACTTCTTTATTGCAGTTGGCATTTAGAGCCTATTCCAATTCAGTTTGGCTAGTTTATATAACACATCCTCAAGTCAACGATTACTTGACTTCATGGCTACCGTTTTTAGGATGAAACGTTGCAAACTCCGTGCAGGGAAAATTGATTTGCGAGTTCTATCGAGGTGCAGGGAATGGACCCCAGTACTGAATTACGCCATAAAAAAAAATCAAATTAGACATTACCTAACTAACAGATTTCAACGAGACGAAGAAAATGACGAAGCTGTGTTTTGCATCAAATAACAAAAATATTATCAGAATTGGAAACAACCCAGCCTTATAAACATTTCCGCTCAGTAGCAAAATGAATCATGCTCTAAATCTCTGAATATCAATCACTCCTATAAATTATAATAATTTAATTAAATCACAATTTTTTGTTTTTTTTTTAATTCCGAATTAATATTTTGTTCCCGCTAAACTCTTCGGATTGGAAGCTCCGTAACAAAAGAGCATTATCCTAACTAAGAAGACTTAAAATTACAATGAATGATAAAATAAATTTTAACGCGATAAAAATTTTAAATTTTAATAAAATGTGCAATATTTCTGACGAGACCCCCAATATAATAAAATTGCAATACTTTGAGCTCCAAATAATTCTGTGAAATGTGATGAGAGAATGGTACCTGCCGATTGAAGAAAATAATTAAACTATGTATTGGCGTTATTTATGGCTTAGATCTAATTAAATTGAACAATTGTAATGCGATTTTGGTTATTTCAGGAGGTCTATAATACAATTTATATTCGGTTTTCTTGCCTTCAGAGAGCAATAGACTATCCTAAATTTATGTTTGCTTATTAAATCTGAACAAATAAAATGTCTGATCACATCACATCACAAACCGCATATTTTATTACGATGGTTTGTCTGTTTCTGTTTTTCTTTCAAAAAAAAAAATCCTCTACTCACATATCATTAATAATCCTCGGATTTTTTTCGTTTAAACTTAGAAAAAAATTTTTAATTAACTGGAAGTGAGGAATGGTGTAGGAAAAATGGCAAGCACTCATTGAGAAATAAACGATTTTGGCATAGACATCATAATATAAATAGACGGGATGTTTCCGAACAAACGCTTATTAAATAGTAACACCAAAATTGCTTCTGTCCATTTATATTAAATCGTGGATTTTAGTATCCTTCGTTTCCAAGTTTACTCATACCGGGGATATGAATTGTTTTAATACTGATGTCGCAAACATTTCAAATGAAATCAGATTTTTCTTGCAAGCAAAATGTTATATATATTGAGATCTGGAATTATATTTCTCAGGCAATATGAGAAATTCCAAAAAACCGAAAAATATTGCGCAGATTCCAACAACCGAAATTCCAAAATCTCTCTTTATTTGAAAAAATAAAAATGACTAATGATCCACCACTTACCTTACTAAACGTGGAATCTTTCACAATCGAATGCAAATAAATTTGTTCCAATATGACTACCTAATTATTACGCTTGCGATAGAAGCTGCAAAGCAATTTTAGCCGCAGACACTTTTGCTTGATCCTTGTTCTTTCCAAATCCACAAACTTCTTGAATTTCATTTCGACATGTAAATTTACATTTGACCATAACAACGTCCTCATCAACTATAGGATCACTGAACACAGGACCAGCTCCATGATATTCATACAATTTTCGTACTACTTGGATTGGGACGTCCCTCATGAATTCTTGGATCTCTTGCTGCATCAGCCGGTAGATAAAGGACCATGTTCTCTTCAAATCATTTTTCGAATCTAAGAAAACAGCCCCTATCAGAGCTTCAAAAATATCACCTAATGCTTTTGGTACATCAATATAGTCGGCCATTGCTGGAGAAACATTGCCTTCGTCAACCAAAATTCGGCATTGATCGGTCACTTTATAGTCTTGTGTGTCCTGAAAGTCTACAAAGTTCGAAACGGCTTGAGATAAGGCAGCGTTTTGATATAGCATATAGAGGTGGATTTTATGACGTACAGTAAGGCACGCTAGCGTTACATTATTGACCAGAGCTGAGCGGAGATCGGTTAGCATTCCCGGATCCATATGTGTGCATCTTTCGAAAATGTAACTAGAAATCAGGAAGTCAAGAATAGCATCTCCTATGAATTCCAACTGCTGATAGCAACCAGTTAGGCGGTTTGTTGGGAACGAAGGATGAGTTAAAGCTTGTAGGAGATAGGCGCGATCGTTGAACTTGTAGCCGATATTTTGTTCCAGCTCATTACAGTTAATAAGGAACTCATTCACTTCTTTGTCGGTAATATTTGTCCTTAGGCGTGGACTGCCCAAGTTAATATCCAATAAATTCGACAAGTTATCCCCTTCAGGACAGATACCCATAAAATTTAAAATACTAAACGTTTTACGAATACCGACATTTTTTACACATACTCCCAAGATTGCCTCCATGCTGTCCGCGCAGGTCTTATCTGCGACAACTTTGCGGCCATTAAAAGCATTCAAGTCACTTTCAACTTCAGTAGTTAATTCCGGGAAATGGGTCATAAACTCAACTAAGGTTTTGTCTTTGCAACTGCCAGTTTCAATTTCCTCTTCATCGAGCTTCAATTCCCATAGGACTGAGGGAGTTACCCCATCTCGCTGAATAATATCTTTAACATTTATTGGGGCATCGAGCAAAGGAGGTTGCCAATCCTCCCTGGGGTTAAAACTGCTAACTTTCAAACGGCCAGGTAAATTAAGTTTTATTGCACGGTAAAGTAAATTTCGGTTACTAACGAACTGCCCCTTTATGTAAGTCAGGTGCCCCTCATTCCAGTCACGATGTTTGTGCACCAAGTAAAGTGAAATGCTGAATTTAAGAAACGAGTCCCCAAGCAACTCTATTCGCTCCATATCGAAAACATCGTTGGACGATGCTGCAGTTATTGCACTTATCAACTCCCACTGCTCAGGACTTTTTACGGTATTTTCAGTGATTTCCAAAATATTTATCGTCAACTTGTCATCTGTTGGCGCATCGCAGATGGCTAGCCGGTTTGTAATCAAAGGCATCGCCTCATCAACGTTTTCAGTGATTTGCAAAGATTCGAGTTTGTTAGTAATGAATTCATGATAATAGTCCAATTCTACTCTGTATAATTTGTCCAGGTAGCGAGCTAGGTCGCAAGGCTCTTCATATGGCTTCCACCTGTATAAAGTGTTGTCAACCAATGTTCTGACCTCTTTTACTTCCCTGGCCTTAGTTTCTCTCGGATCAGGGAAAACTGGTGCTTGAACATATTTCTCAGGCTTATTGTCTTCAAGTCGCTTCAAAGTAGTGTCGACGATTAGGTCTTGTGGTGTATAGTCAGGAAAGTGTAAGCCCAAATGCGAAATAATGCTAACTCTAAGCTCCTCAGCCAAAAGCATAAAGTGCAATCTGTGCAGAATACTTGGGAGGAATGCTGCTTTCTGCCACATATCTCCTGGGAATCGGAAGTTGTGACACAACTCCGGAATGAGGAGAATATCGTCCAGTTTTCTCGTTTTCTTTTTCGCGCCATCTTCTCCACCACCTGGTGACAAGAAGTTCAGCCTAGCTGTTAGTGGCTTAACCTCCAGCAGGAACTGATTTGGTTGTACCACTTTTACTTTGTACTTTTCTTCCGCATAGGAGGCAAAGTTCAAAAATTGTTGATTGGGGAATGGGCTTATCGGTGTAAGGTCCCTACGAACTCGTAACACCACATAGCGAGTCTTGTCGTCTACGCTGTACCATGTGTTAATTACCCGATTTTCGAAATCTTCTGGCACATAGTTAACGCGAGCACGTTGCACTTCAGACAAAGCGCGAGCGGGCGATAACTTTTGGAAGTTCTTTACTAAATCCCAGTCGATGTTAAATCCATCCGTTGTGGGAACAATCAAAAAAGAATTCTCTTTATTGCGATGATCATGCGAAAAGAAGTTCTTCCAAATTCTAAGGAGATCTCGGAACAGCATTACGTGGAAATTTCGCAGTAGTTGAATTTCCTCGGAGCTAGAAATTTGAAGCACTTGTGGGTCAGAGGCTATCTGAACCTTCACTTTACCTTGAGTCATAAAAAGTGGTATTCCTGCGAGCTTAGGTAGTTGTTTGGTGGTAGCAATTGCATACTGCGATGATGTGGACAACAAGTCGATAACATGACTATTATCTTCATTTCTCTCAAATTGTGGTGTCGCGGTAATACTATACAAGAAAAATGTTAGGCCTGGTTGTGGCATTCCCGAAACAAGCTGCGATGGGTATTCAATTTTGTAAGGTCGTCTCTCTTTCTTTGTTCCCGCTGTTCTGGGATTATCTGAAAAAAAAATCATTTTCAAGAAAAAACACATCTATAGCAAGCATAAAAGATTATAAAAGTGTTGGTGATGCTATAAATAATACAATGATGCATATTTCATGGGCCATGAGCTCATAACCATGACAGACATCTTAATGCAAAAATTATTGATGAGTTATCTCCTTGCAGCCTCGACTCAATAACAATTTATTTGTTGTACCAAAGTAAGAAAATCAATAGAGGGAAAGTCTACACCAGCACTGCTCATTAACGAGATAACCCAAGTGATCCAGGTCAGAAGAGGCGAAAATATGCGAATGACTCTGGTTTCGATCAACCCAAACTCCGCCTTTCACAGGGCGGGTATAGATGTAATTAATGTAATATGTATATAAAAAAAAATAAAAAAAAGGTGGAACTAAGACAGACGTCGCCATTCTGAGTGAACCTTTTCTACTTTATAAAATAAGAGAAAATCCTCATCTGAAGCCATAAGACACAGTAGATTAAGCCAGGAATTTTTATTATTACTATCAGAACGATTCGATTACGATAGTGTAAACAAAAACTCACCCTTTGAAAATTCCTCCCAGTGCTTGAAATACAAAGGTGTAACTTTCTCAAAGCAATTCTTCTCTGTCACTGGTAATAAATTTTCATTAAGTTCACCATTCATATATAACTGTTTGCATGCATTGAATGCAGCTGATCTCTTTGCCATTATAACGGTATCCATGGGTTCGCTCTGCAATAAAAGCTTTCTTATTATCCGCGAAAATATAATAAAAATAACAACAAATTACACAAATATCTTCTTTAATAGTGGACTGCAATGGTAGCCTCACTTTGACCAGAATCTTGGTAAAGTAACCAGGCTTTACAAATTCCTCTTTACTCCATATAATCCTTGATTGGGTGTATGTGTCTGTCGGTAGGCCCATACAGTAACGATTGAGCAATTGTATAGCTGACATGGCCTCTAATCGAGCTCCAATTGGTGTAACAAATGGTTGAATAATATTTTCGAATTGCTCATTCGTTTGTTCAATTAATGGAGGTTTTCGATCTAACGTTTTCCCAATGAGGAATTCTTTCAGTTTTGCATCCATCTCACGATACTCTGCAATTCGCTTAAGCAAGTTAGCCCTCTCTGACTCTGACGTTAATATGGCGTATGTGCTTTTTTCCATTCTGGCTCTGCCTTTAGTTTGTATGTACGAGCGGAAAGTCTTGAGAATATCATAAACTATTACATAATTGCAAGATTGAACGTCGATGCCTTCCTCCAAAACTTTTGACGCAACAATTAAGTTACATTCTTGGCGTTTGAAATCATTCATGACCTGAAAGCAATATAAACCTATTGTAAGTTTGAAATACACATTGCTCAAGTAAACTACAGTTATTATGTTGTACACTGCCTTAAGAAAATGGATATCGGTAAGCAGAAAATAAGCGAAAGGTTCCAATGTATTAATTCCAATATATAAAAGTAAAACATCACATTTATTTAATAAAAACATTTTTTATGGTACAAACTGCCACCATTCAGAACCGGAAGTCAACCACGTAGAAGGGAATTGAATGAAAAACATGCCATGCACACTTAACGTGAAAATAGAGAAGGGAACCGCAACAGAGGAAAACACACTATTTTACATGCATATTATTATAGATAAAATTTTGCAAGTGGTTCTGTATTTCACTGGGGATTCCAAACGACGAAATTTTTAATTTCTTCCATATTTTTTTTAGCCTACGCTTGAATGTTGGCGGAAAATACAATTTTTCTCAATGGGTCATGAATGACCGATCTTTTCCTGATCTTTTCCAAAGCAAATAAAAATTAAACTAAATCGCAACTGCAATGCCATAGATAAGGGAAGAGCACATTAGGGAAATGTATTAAATACATCTAATCCTCGATTTACACGACAAACTCTACAAATTCCAGATCCCACTCAGAAAAAACACCTTCAATATAATAAATTTCTATTTTTTTTTTGTAATAATTTTAAAATAAACTTGTGTGTGCTGAATCGAAATAGCTCAGTCTTAAACCGAAACCGTATTAAGTGAGTACCGTGTAAATCAAGGGTTAGGTGAATATTAGTTAAATTTACAAAGAACAAAAATTGAAATTGCTGAAAAGAATTATTTTCTCCAGCTGAATGTTACTTCATTGCACTAAGGAAAATAGCGAATGTTTCAACTTACGTTTCTATTCCATTTGTCATCAAGAATAGTAGTTACTGATTCAGCTAGATGAGAATTGCGTCCAACCATAAACTCCGCCTTTATTGGAATTTCTTTGGTTGCGGCCACATAACGATTTATAAGATGATACAGATTTTTTGCAGTCATTCGACGTTCCACGAAAACGAGGCAAGTTAAATCTTTCGGATCCTTGCCGGCGAAAGTCTTTTTCAGATACATCAACAATTGCTGAACCTTCACTGATGAGTTGTATAAGATCACATTTTCTTCGGTTTCATCCTCATCGTCATCGTCATATAATGTCTCAATAAGAATATGACGTATCCGGTCGGCGTAGGCAATGCACAAACGATATAAGTTGCGCATGGAAATTGTTTCTGCTGCGCGCTTTTTTAATTCTAGTTCTACAATAACAGACATGATAGCAATAGAGGATCCATATGGTCCCAAGTCATCCATTTGATATAGGAAATCTTTTAGCAAGTTTTCAAGCTTTTTCATGGGGTTGGGTTCTCGAACCGAACCAAGCCTTTTAGACAATTTGAAATGAGTTTCATCGCCTTTCCAATTTTTTACTTTATCTATACACTCCGCCACCAGCGCTTTTATTTTTTCACAAATTATCGGTGTATGCTGATTTAGGTCATTATATCTAATCAGAACTTCTTCTGGTTTTGTTGAATATCTGCAAAACACATACACACGCAACATTATACTATACTTCGTCCTTATATCTAAACTTACATCAGAACGTTTTTAAAGTCTTCAATATTTGTTACGGTTATGATTTTAGATCGAAAAATGGCTTCAAGATCAACCAATTCCTTGATAATCGTGTTCCTTGTGGGTGACATGATTAGGATTCCTGTCAACCCAATTACTCTTGGTAACTCACGTTGAGGACTTACGTACTGAAAAAGACCCATCAGCTGATGCATTGGATGGTCTCCTTTAGCATTATGACATTCATCGAAAATTATTAAATTGAAATCATTAATACGAATGTACCCATGGCGTACAACATCTACAATAATCTGACACGTGGCCACAATGACCTTCAAGAGTTGTTGTTAATGCCTTTTGAAGGATCAAAAATTCTATACGAGTGAGTCTTACCTGATACTTATCGAATTCGACGTCCCACCTGTCACGCTTCCAATTATCGACATTTAAATCGCCAGTGTAGACCCCGCATTTTAAATTTGTTTGCTTCTTAAGTACTTCACACTGTTGCTTTGCCAAAGCAATAGTGTTGCATACGAAGACTGTCCGCTTAGCTCCAGAGCTCATGGTCCTAATTGAGGAAAGATTATTAATAGTAATAACTGGAATGGTACAAAGATAAATTGGACTTTACGGAAAAAATACAAAACTAATCTAAACTTATAAAAAGAACGAGAGAGAGAGAGAGAGAGCTAGAGAGAAAACAAAGGAACAAAGCTACTACAACCTGAAAAAATTGTAAAAAGTAAAATAAAAATCAATATCATTAAATATAAACCAAAAGCCAAAAGAGAAAACAAAATGTAGAGCCAAGATGAAAGTGAGGTTCCAGAATGTGCATGAGACTAATCCAGAACACCAGATGTCTCAGGTATTTTGCAAAATCTGCTATAGAAGGCTGAATGTTGTATACCTGCGGGTAAACAATCCCACTTACGTACACACTAGATGAAGAAAGAACTCTCATCGGGGTGAGAAGGGCATCGAGCAATCAAAAGATTGCTGTGCTGCACAAGTACAGACAGAACATAGTCATACAGAAAACTTAATCATGCTTGCAATGAATGACCAACAAGGGATATAGTGTAAGGCGTGTTCAATGTGTTATGGACCTTGGAGTGAAACTGGATTCGAAGCTCGACTTCGTTTCCCATATTGATTATGCTCTTTCCAAGAGTAATTCCATGCTTGATTTTACCAGGCGCTGGTCCAGAGAGTTTTCTGACCTTCAGGTATCTTTAACTCTATACAACTCGTTCGTTAAACCATACTTCATTACGCATCCCAGGTTTGGAACCCATTCTATGCTGTACACATCAACCGTATTGAGTCTGTCCAGCGCAATTTCGTCAGATTTGCGCTTCGGGATCTCCCTTGGAATGACCCCGTGATCCTTCCATCCTACCGTGACCGACTGAATCTCGTCTCTTCGTCGGCGAAACTAATACTAAAGTGTGCTCCGATACAAAATGCTACAGTCAACAGAATAAGATATTTATAGAAAGTGCAGAATATACCACAGTTCCACAGCCAGCCCAGCGAACCAGCGAACATTGTTTATCATACAGAAATTAGTTACCCTTCTAAATCCTTTGACATGTGCTTGATGGCCATAACAGCTATAAAGGTTTTCCCGGCACCAGTGGGTAGATAAATGATAACATTCTCCTTAAGTGCTACTTCTAGAAGCTCCTCCTGATAGGGTCTTGCTGTAATGTCTTCATTACGCTAAAGAATGAATGCAAATTAAGAAATGAGAAATAACTAAAATTTCCACTAGCATTACCTGGACTTTTTCCATCTTTATTTTTTGAAGAAAACGCACTATCCAAACTTCTAAAACACTCAGTACTTAACTCGCAGTCTTGTGAAATGTGAAATACTAGCCGGCAGTTCTGTCAAGGGCAACTCCCAGACTTTAGTTCAAGGAACGACTAGTCGAACTGCGAAAGAACACGTCACACGTTAACGAGGGGAAGTACCACAAAATAAAATTGTCAAGAAAGTTGACATCCAGAACACACTTTTAAATTGGCATAAAAAATTCGCAGCATCGAGCAAAATGCAAAATTCTCTCCGTCTTCTTTTTAACTAGAACTGTCAATTAAACAGAAATAGATATATTCCCATAACTTCACATAAAATTTACCACACGGTTTATTTTCAATCTCAGCCTGCTGGATTTAACTCAAACTACTGCTTTGAACATTTTTAATTAAAGGAAGCAGAATTTGGAAAATCAGAAAATAACTAATATGCAACAAGTTCTGCCAACATCACCAGCCAGGAATTCTTTTTCACCACCACTGAACTGTACTTTGCGAAAATGGCTGCGGTAAGAAACCGAACTGAGTTTGTTTTCCTTGCTTTTGTTAGGAATTTTTGAATGCAATCAAGTGTTTTTACCTGGGACTTATCTTAGGCGTACCGTAAAATTATACTAGTGGATCGTAGTCTTAGCAAATAACACGAAATTTACTGTCGCGAGTGGGTGTCATGTGTTGCGGACAGTGCACGTAGTGTGGTCTATCAAATGCAATAAAAATGTATTGATTTTTGTGCTAAGTTAATGGTCTATGACACGGAAGTGATAAATAAGGAATGCTGCCGACGGCAACAGAACATTGTTTGACTTTTGTTTGTTTAGTTTTTGTACACTTGATATGGAAACCGAATCCGTGAAATCCGAGCACAGTGGAAGATCGAGGCGTTCCCGCAGTCATAACAACAACGCCACAGTGAGCAGCGGTGGAGGCACCATAGGCAGTCACCATCATAGAGACCGAACAAGGCATTCCCATAGAAGCACGCATTCCAAAGGAAGTAAGCGTCCCGAAATGGCTCCATTTCAAACCAGTGTAAACTTGACAGGTACTTTTCTCATCTTTCGTTTGTTCTGGCCTTTGTTAAAGATTTATCTCAAAATTCGTTTGCAGGTGATGAAAGTCGAGATGGACAAGAAATAATAGAAGTTCAAATTTTGCCTCAGGATGAAAATTGGGGTGAAAATACCACAGCAGTGACGGGTAACACTTCAGAGCAAAGTATTTCGATGGAAGACATAAACAACACTTGGAGTCGAGACGCAGAATCTGGAATAGGATTTGCCTGTCAACGATACATCGAATCCACACTATCACTAATTCTCGGATTTGTGTCATTTTTCTCGCCAATTGCAATGGTGATGATGCCCAAGCTAGGCTTCTTCCCGTCAGCGTTTGACCACGCTGACCTCACTCCCATCGTTAAGACACAACTCCTCGCTTGCAGCAGTGAATGTAAAGGTTTGCTGGTATCATTAACGGCCAGACTAATTTTACTGGCGCTAGGATTGTGGGCTCTGTTCCTGAGAAGACCCGTTGCTACAATGCCGCGAATATTTTTGTTTAGGGCAACCGTTTTGCTATTAGTAACAGTTTCATCTTTTGCTTACTGGTTGTTTTATATTGTGCAGGTCACAAACGGACCAAAAATTGTAGTCGAGGGGGGCGAAGCAGTCGATTACAAGTCTCTAGTTGCGTACGCAACAAATTTCGTTGATACTCTTCTTTTCATACATTATATTGCTGTAGTCCTCCTAGAACTAAGGCATTTACAGCCAGCATACTATATTAAGGTGATCAGGTCTCCAGACGGAGTAAGCAGATCCTATTCCATTGGACAATTAAGTATACAACGCGCTGCCGTGTGGGTACTTCAAAAGTACTATGTAGACTTCCCCATTTACAATCCTTACCTAGAGCGAGTTCCAGTTTCGAAATCACAGCGTAAGCAAATTGCTTCTAGTTTTAAGTACTATGATGTAGATGGGGTCAGTCCAGCACAGCAGCAAAGCCAAAGCAGAGCTGTTTTAGCGGCAAACGCTCGGCGCAGGGACTCATCGCACAACGAACGCTTTTACGAAGAGCACGAGTATGAGCGACGAGTTAAGAAACGGAGAGCAAGATTAATAACAGCCGCTGAAGAGGCATTCACTCACATTAAACGAATACACAATGAACCGGCACCAGCCATTCCCTTGGACCCTCAAGAAGCAGCACAAGCTGTGTTTCCCTCTATGGCACGAGCACTTCAAAAATACCTTCGGGTCACCCGTCAGCAGCCACGACACACATTTGAAAGTATCCTTAAGCATTTAGCACACTGCCTCAAGCATGATTTATCGCCACGTGCTTTCTTGGAACCATATCTGACAGAAGCGCCTGTCCTTCAGAGTGAAAAGGAGAGAAAGTCGATTCAAGCTTGGTCCCTTATTTGTGATGAACTACTTTCGCGTCCCATTTCTAATAATTGCAACTTTCAACTAATCCAAAATGACGTCTCATTGATTGTTTCTGTTCATAAGTTGCCCCATTTTAATATATCGGAAGAAGTCGTTGATCCAAAGAGTAATAAGTTCGTATTAAAGCTGAATTCAGAGACATCCGTGTGACATCGTGTTAACTCGATTCTTCGCCAACTCATTCTCAACCCTGCATTCAAGATTAAAACGAATTCACTGAAAAATTGAGAACAATTTTTAGTTGCATTTAGCTTATTACATATTTCTTGTACAAAGTTCGCATATCAAAGTAGTTAATTTAATTTTATTGCTAAGATTAGTATGATTTCCTTTCTTCTTTAGCGATGCCATCAAAATACTGTTTTTCTATTGAGGATCCATGTTCCTTTTTTAAGGGTACTGTTTTTGCAAACGGCGATAATTCTTTTAGATTTGTTGTTCGAACGTGCTAGTATTAATTATTATTCACAGCTCAAATTCCATTTTAAAGCTTGTTGAACTTTTTGACGACTAATTTTACTTAAAATGTTTTTAGAGTAACATTTTTCAATTGTAACCAACCGAAATTACTTTGTTTCCTGAACATTATTTTAAATATTTAAAGCGACTTGCCGATTTCTAGTCGGGTGTCTCCACCACTGCGCTAACAAGGCACTGCCTCTTCTCGTCCCAATTAATTAATAGCCTATAAAGACACAATTCATCAGATTCATTTTCCTCTTGCTCGTCACTTATTTCTATAATTTGCTTCTCAGGTAATGTTTCTCTTGGCATTATCATTAAATTCCTTGCTCACCTCCATTTCGACTGAACTGCTTCTCATTAACACAAGTTCTGTTCATGTTTTTCTAACCTTTATGGATTTATGGACCTGTGTAACATCAAACTTTAGTTAAATTTACTGGAATTACGTGAACCTCCTTTTGTTTTACATGCAGAGCGACGAAAATGTGTTTGGTTTGAAAAAGTGCTTAAATTAGATCATTTCGAGGGGACATGTAATGCTTAGCATATAGAATACATTCTTATGATTTTTTTTATATAACATTTACTTTACGAAATTATTTTCATTAAGGCCGTTTTACCTGTAAAAGAAGAAAACATGTTTTTTGGCATCGCTAAGTACCAAGTGTTTTAGTTTACCTTCCTATTTACCTGAAAGTCATAACTAGTACTTAACAACATAAAAGTAGTAAATAGATTATATTTTATGCAGCATTCGTAGGTAGGATTAAACATATCAAGTGCTTTCATGCAAAGAAAATTCCTTTTATGCTCGACTGTGATGTTTATACTCGTAAATGAGAAGTCATTCTTTTAAAAAGGAACACTTCTCCATATTTTCAAGAAATAAGAAACGCACAAGCTTTCATTAATATCTCTCTCTTCCTCTCTCTCTCTCTCTCTCGCTCTACAAAAGCTCAACTGCTCAACGAGGACAATACACAATCCGACTCAATAATTATTTTTAGTCTGTTAATTAGATACAACTATTATGACTTTCAGTTTTATTTATTTTCTAAGAGTTATGGGAACCATAAGATTTGATCGGACTTTCAATGTAAAACCAAAAGTATTATATAAATTTCGCATTAGGTATTGTGCTAAGATGTATGAATAAGAAATTCTAGATTTGTAAACAAATTATTATTTATGGAGAGCTAGTAATAAGGAGCCTGCCGTTCTGCAATAAAATTGCAGGGCACATTTTATGTCAGGATGCATATAAAGGTGTCAGATAAGATACCTATCCATCACGTTAAACTTTTGTGTCCGCGTCATATAGAAAGAAAAACGTCGAAATACATTTGCAATCGCACGTAATTTGATAAGAATTGTGTAGAATACAAAAGCTGTTATGTGAAATTAGAAATTTATTGGCTCTATATATGTCATGTCATTCTAGAAGTGCATATTACGGTATTAAGGGATCTTATGATGAAGACATAACCACGTAAATATGCAGTGAAAAGGTAAAAGTAATGCACAAAGAAGAAAATTGTAAACAGCTTTATTTCGTTAAAGAATTCCCCGAACATTGAAAAATTCATATTATTTTCATATAAAAACAATTTGTATGATCCTACATTAATAAATATAAGAGTTGTTGAAGTATTACGATTTTGAAAAACACCACGGACTTTTCAAAATTGAACTTTAATATATAAGGCTTAGATTTGAAAAAAAAAATGATGCACACTGAGTGATAGGGGTTCCTCACAAAAAAAAAAAATCAAAATTTCACTATTTAAATTTCAGTCACCGCCCTGTAAACAAATGCAACTGACTGACTATGGACCGGATTAATTTTGTTACACTTGGCAGTGAAGTATTCTTAAGAAACAAGCGGCATTTAATTATTCTTATTTCTTAGCATCTAAGCCAGTTTTTTTTTAAATATCTTCGCCTTTCGACCCTGCTACACAAAAGCTGCTACTCGTAATTCGTAAAACCATATCTGCTTTAGTAGCCTCTCTATCATGAAAAGTACCACGCCGGTCGTCGACCCGGCTGAGGTGCACGTCCGCAGAGTTTCTTCCCTGTTGGCGTGAGTTCGAATCCCGCACAGGACACGGCGATTTTTCCGGGTACTAGTGGTTGAGGCAATTCTACTGACAAGAATTGTACTTGTGAAACCACTGGGATGTTGCACAGTAAAAATTAACGCCAAAAATTGTAGCTCACTTGCAATATTTGTCAGGTTATAATTTCCCAATCTCCGTTTCCCTAATTTCCTTCCGCCGAAGCTGTACTGTGTGCATCATTGGGTTGTCCCCTGAGCTTAGGCAATAGCTTAAAAAAATACATGTGACTGTGAATTTTGGTCTTTAGTTCTCAAAAAATGTAAGGGCGAAAGATGTGCACTTATATTCATTTATTTTTAAATGACAAATTCTCTTTTTTTATCCGCCCATCAGTCCGATTTCATTTATATTCCTCTGGTTACCGTGCAAAGCATATACACGTGAAAAGCAGCCGCCTTATTTCACTTGCTTTTATATATTAGTAGAAATAATAGCAGCTTTTTAATTTTAAATCATAAAACATTAAGGAGTAAACTTTGAAATGCACCTGTTTAATGTTTTGGCTCACCCAAAACTTGTGTGCATTTTCATTTTAAAACCTTAAAGTATGAAAAAATCGATGTCCAGAACTATAAAAAAAAAGTTCATCCTTAGTGAACCGAATATAATGTAAGTAAAAAAATACTCAATGAACGAAATAGATGTCTTATAGCCGCAAGAAGTAAAAAACGAAATATAGGAAATTCAACATGGACTGCTTATTTTAAAATAGGAATCGTTATGTGTAAGGATTTATTGTTAAGAAAACAGTTTTTATAAGCTTTTTACTATTTATATACTGTTTGATGTGGTCATTTTGTATCAGAATTATATACAATTAGACTAATTGTTCGTTTCATTTGCATTTAAAACTGAAATTTTTCAATTTTTTACATATAATTGTAAAATATAAAGACATTAAACAGATAATATATTAGTTTAATTTTCCATGTTTTAAACGGCAATTAGTCCACACACAAATTGTGGTGCTAAGCATTTCGGTCACCAACAAGATCTTTCCTATAATTTTTTTCAAAAGCACTCATTCACGATTTCGATTCACGGTTTAAAAATGGCCTGTGGAACTCAGGCTTTATTCTTGAATAAGAAAACGGAGCGAATCTGTTTTTAAAACAAATTTTCTTAGCCACGTTTATATAAAAACAAAATGTTTAATAAAAAATCGTTTTTGTGTTTGGGGAAAGGTCCCTTGAATTTGACAAATTTCATAACCGTAGTAATAAATAGCTGGTGAATGCGACCTATCAGATCTGATATTGCATCTGTAAATACATATCCGAGGTATATTTGGGTTCTTACTGTATATTTCCTGTATTTTAATAAAAATTGCTAATTTCTTTACAACAAAAAAGTTATAGTTGCAGAAAATATGTTTCTATTCGGCCAGTTTTATTGTACTTATTCCAGTTTTTTTGGAAAATGAGACCCGGTGTATTCAATACTGCTATAAACTGAAAATTAGCTTAGAATATTTACAAGCACCTATCGCTTAATCTACTTTCTAACCTATCCCTGAGCGAACTGATATCAACGGAGCAACTCGACGTATACGGAACTACCTGATGACTGCCGAATAACTCAACGTTTGTGATGCAACTAACCGACCCAATGGCTACAAAAGGATTCCGCGATTTCGAAACGATTTAATGTCCACGAAGCCAGAAGGAGAAAATAATTTTTCTATTTGCCTTTTTATCATCAAAGCGAATATTATGTAAGTACAAACTTTTACCTTCTGTCCTACATTTTTATGTGAATTCGTTAAGAAAATAGGAATTGTGGACTTGATCTTTCGGACGCAAACAAAATACATGTGTTTTAAAAAGTGATAACAAATTTACTTTTGTACAAATAAAATTTCGGCTGCACTGTACAGCAAAATTTCAAAAAAATTACAACATTTGCTTAATGGAAGTGATTACGCCGAAATTAACGAGCCCAAGATATAAATAGTAGACGTTCAGTTTAAATAACTCCCATTTTTCTCTCAAAACTGTCTTAACTCTTCCAAATCTCTGAGGAATCTCTTTTTTCTCTTTATCGTACACAGACCGGACACAACATTTGGACATTACCCAAAAGGCAGTCATTCGATCTTGCGTTTGTAGAGTAGCTTCAATTCCACGGATTAGATCGTTCGTCTTCAATACCAACAGCATCTGTCGATCAACTTGTTCCAGGACTCTGGCAATGTCTGGCAGGACTAGAGCAGAATTATGTCGAACCAGATCTTTCTGAAATTGCAATTATTTAGTATAAAGTTAAAATCTGTAAATAAATGTGTGAAGGTTATACCTCCCTAAGAGAATGTTTTGTACGATCAATTCCAGATACCACTGCTGTCCAAGATCTTCCCGTCACCATGCAAGCAAAGAGGCCATATAATTTGCCTGTTATTCCTAACGACATGGCGTGCTGTCTCATGGCATCTCGATCGACTCTTAAAATACTCAGCCACAATTGTGAGTACTCGTAACGAAATCGTTCGCTCAAATTGGCGTACAAACCATGGTCAAGTAAAATTATGTCTGTGCAACCAGACTTGTTCTTATTCACCAGGATGTTGCCAGGATGAGGATCACTGTGTACAAAACCATTTATGAAAATCATATTAGAATACAGCTGTCCAATTTTATTCGAGACATCAAATGGATCGATTTTGTTCCGTTTCATGTACTCCAAATCAGTAACAAAGCCGCCTTCCAAATATTCCATGACTAGAACTCGTTGAGAAGAGAAATCCCAGTAAATTTTTGGTATCTTCAGCCATTTGCAATCCTTGAACATTTTAGCCACCTAAATTGGACCTATTAGTTAGCAAGTGATGAGTGCTGATTGCCCGAATTACCTTCTCTGCATTTCTGCCTTCGCTAAGAAAATCCAACTCCACTGGCAGGTTCTTTTTTGATTCATCCACCAACCACTGAATCCTGAAGTCTGGAAATATGAAGGACATAATCTTCACGAGTACCTCCATTGTTTTCATGTCAACTAGGGAGTTTCCCTTAACGTATGGATGCTGAACTTTAACCGCTACCACATCTCCGTTCTTAAGGGTTGCTTTATGTACTTGTGCCAGAGACGCTGTTCCCAGAGGTTCCAATTCAAATGTTTCAAAAATTTCACTGGGCTAGGGAAAATTAATTTAGGGCCTTAATCGAAATTTACAAAAATTGACTTACGTTTTTCTTAAGATCCTGCTTTATAACTTTGTACGATTCTTCTACAGGATTCTGTGGTGCATCATGGTGAAGAACTTTCATGGTATCAACGTATTCAGTAGGCAAAAGATATTCTAGCGCTCCTATGTGCTGGCCAACCTTGATGTAAACTCCTTTGTTGGTGCATATTAGTTTGAGCATTTTTTTTGCGGCTATTTTGTGCACCACACTCTCCTGCGCTTTGTATTCTGGACTAGTTTTATCCCATTCCCTATAGAATAGTTGTGTCTTGTAAGTTAATCCTATGTCGAACGCTGTAGCAGCCGCTCGGCCAAAACGTATGATCCCCAACGAATTAACATCGTAGTCATTACCCCGTAAACTAAGAGCTGTACTAACCGTTCCAGCGCCAATTAGGGAAAAGGTTATGATGCGCCGCAACATCTAGCTATGTATTCTGAAAATGTGATCAGGAAGACCTTATTATAGTGTTAAAAACATGCCTAACATAATATGTCAGGTATTTTTGTTAGGTCGTTAAGAATCTATGGGAGAAACTAATAGTGAAAGGCCTGTAAATAATGCATGGGAACCTTACATTCTCATTGATCCTTACTCTCCGGGATAAATATAAACATGAATATGTTTGGTCAATTTTGTACAACGATTAAAGAAAAAAACATTTGCGGAATTCTAATTAGAATTCTTACATTGATTCCGTCATAAGTTCGATCGTCGATGCAATTGAGTCGAATTACAGAATCTGGCCCCAGGAATTCGATTCCTGTCGACGAATGTGTCGAATCCCGTCCATAATACTCTCGATTCGATAGACGTACTATGCTGGGTTGAGATTTGAAGACAAGAATTTATAGTGAAAAAGAGTGGTGAATCAGGAAAAGCTTTGTGAATCGATAGTATGATATGAGTAGTAGTAAATAGTTTAAAATTTCTATAAAGATACTTCCGAGAAGATTAAAAGATTGTTGAAATTTTAATTTGCTCATGTTGCTGATATTCTTAAAGGCTCACTACTGTTGCCAAGGAATGCCAAAGGCAACATATTTTGCTAATAAATTAAAATAACATTTTAAAATATTTAAAATGGCAAATTTCGAACAACTATCATAGGTGATTTTTGTTTAGGTACATGCAGCAACACAAATCCTGCCATGGCATTGCATTCATGAATACGAAATCATGATCGAATCGATTATATCAAACTTATCATCAATCTATCGAGTTCAGGAGTAAAAGCCCTGGTGTATTTAAACTTTTAAAGGTGAGCGTCAGTCAATTAAAAAAGTTTAATGTGGCCAACAGCATAATAAATTTTATCAAAATGTTGCCAGACTATCGTCTTTTTGTCAAATAAGTCCCCTTAGCTAATTTTGGCACAACACGCAACAGAATCAATAATTTTAACTCATTCAAAAGGGATTAATTTATTCTCTAGATTATTCTTGCACCCACTATCTCGTCTCGTATGAAGCTATAAATAAACAGGTACGAAAGTCTCAATCAAAATATACTGTGATGCAGGGAGCAGTGATATATTCAGCCTAATCTATTCAGGGTCAAATAAATGCATGACAAGTCCCTGTCATATAAATTATAATCGTGTCTACTGAAAGGATGTTTTTCTTACACGTGCATCAAAAAGATTTTTCACAGAAGATGAATATTTTATAAATGAAAAGTATCAACTCTGTAGTGAAGAAAAATATAAAAATTCCAACAGCAGCTCATTAAAATCCTAATAGATTGTATTGAAATTTTTGAGTTAGAGTTATCCCTGTTCGTTTTCAGTCTTTGTTAACACTATCCCAAATTATATTTAAAGGTCCTATGTAAAAATATAAAATCACAAATAAATACATAATAAAAGAATTGAATAACAAGACTCTGAATACCATTTTTAGGGACATACAATTTCTGATGGTTTCTTAGAGTTGCTCCTGAAGTCAGCCCACTTTTTTTTTTAAAAAAAGTAAGAGTAGACACATCAATTATTGAACTGATTTTAGATTTTAAGCAAATAAGAGTTTATCTAGTGGCGACAATTTCTTGCAACAAAGTGCACATCATTCTAAATTTATAAGGAAAATGTAAACCACAAATTTTATGGGCTTCACGTTTAAGAATATGTAAAAAAGGAGATCTTGGTTATGTTTTAGAATGCTTAATTTAAAAATATCAGTTTCGAATGGTCACGTTTTAGAGATTCTACATTTTTTGCCTTATCATTTTTGTTATGCTTTTATTTACAGTATTTTATTTTTATTGTTCTTTTGTTTACATTATTGCCAATTGTTTGTACAAAATATCAATATTATCTCCTACATAGTCATTAATAGTGCATAATGCATATTATAATTCATATGAAAAGACTGGGAAAGTATTTTACCTTTGTGTGTAGTTATTTTCCTTATTCTAAAGTTTGATGCCAATAATATTGTAAGCCCCTGCATATGCTTCAATAGAACCAGTTTTACCTAATAAAACCGGGTATTGACGGATTTCCGGGTTCTATTGGAACACAATACAAATCCCCTATCCAAACGAATAATTTTGCACTTTGTAGCTGTCTTCTCTCTGGACGTACAGAACTGGCTTTAAACAATACCTTCATAAATCCGTAATTGATAAAAACCACATCCACTCTTCGACTAGCATCAAAATATTACATTTTTGTTCATCGCTACCACGACTCTAATGTACTACAATTTAAAGGTGGCAGGAAGGAAGATATGTTATCCCTTCCACTTTCTTAAAACTTTTTTATGTAAAATTGGTGTAACTGCCCGGTAAACTCAAAACGCCAAAAAACTTGAATGCACGACACTAGAAAATCTGCGTCCATCTAAAACCACAAAAACTACCCATTAGCAGTATCATCCTACTAAAATATGATAAATAATAAAACACAAGTTTAGTAAACAAATTAATGAAGCAGTGACGAAGTTGTGACGATCTCTTCGAGCAGGTTTACCGCTTTAATTGCGCGGACTTTAAATGTTCACCGGACACTGTGCCCAGGCACTTCCATAAGACCACAAAAATTTCTTTGGTCCACCAAATTTTTCGTGAAACATTTAAAGTGAAAGTCCCAAAGTGTGCTCTGACCCATTAGCAAGTAGACTGGATTCCACATTTTATTTACAAATTGTAGGAATTATGCCTCCTACAGGAAAAAAAACTATAGGGGAGTTTGTAATTGTCGGAAGTTAGCATAACTTGGACGAAACGTTACATAAAACATTGGCAATGAAAACAGGTCCGAGTGAATATAGTGAGGTATCAATCAACTACGGGGATTCCAGTAATTTATTCAGACTACTACTACTCACCTGGTAACTGAAAAAATTGTAAAATCATTACACTATGGCAAAGGTGATGTTCTCAAAGCATTCAACGGATTCGCAGAAAACTTTGTATTCTTAGGCACTTGCGTATCTGAAGGCTTCAATGTTAAATTTCCCAGTTTACTTTCCCCGAATGATGACAGAAACCTGCACCCATTTGAAATTCACATTACTGCTAGTCACAGAAATTTTAGTGAAAAATTAAATTCACGGCACGATTCAGAAAGCGACAGACTTACGGATAAATTGAGCTCGCGAACACCGTGACCAATCTCGTTGGCAGACAGTTATCACCTGTTTTTGACACTAACTCGGTCTTGGCCACCACCTCATCCGCTGACGTATATAATTCAGTGATTTCATCGCGAGAGACTTTTCCGAAAAAAGCTTAATTCAGAAATTTTTACCTGTGCAGAGCCGGAGATGAAATGAAAGCTCTCAAAAGGGAACTTATAAAATCACCTGAACCTGAACAAGACTACGATTTCTTTTCTAAGCATGTCCATGGAGCTTGAGACGAAAATCGTAGTAAACTTTGAATCAAGTACGTAAGGTTGACGTCATGCTTGTGCTAAAGAATTGAATTTTTATTCGATGGAGGCAGACAACTTCTAAGTTACATTTCAAACGATGTTTACTACTTTGATTTCCGGTCTTACTAGAGTTTTTTTTATAAATATAATAATTGCCTTAAGATCTTTGGAATCCTATCGATGGAATTTGCGGAGGAAAAAATTTAAAAGCTTGTAGAAGACTTGATATTCAGATGTTTTTTAGTTAGCTCAGGTTTTTTTCACTTTTTAAAACGATGTGTAGGAAATTACTGAAAATTCTTATATAATATTTATACCTAATACGCTGGCACAGATTCTATTATATTTCCCAAAAAGGGGAGTTGCACAATTAGCCAATTATTTCAATTAATTCATGTTTAAATCAATGATTACAGCAATTACGATTAGTATCAGATTGAAATAATTAAATGGTTACTTCAAGAATTAATTATGTAAATTATCGGTTAATCAATTCAGGAGCACAGTTCATTATTTTGCCAATTAATTGACTACGTTACGTACTTAATTAATTCTTAAAACAATCGATTAAAAAATTAGTTGAGGGCAGCAATTACTTCTTTAAATCCTTTACCTAATTTTTTTCAAAAAGTAAAGGGAAAGGCTGAATAATTAACTAAATAATTAACAATTAGTAAAACAAATTTCTAAATTGCAGGTATTTAAATTTGGAAACAAAAAGATTACAAGTTTGACGTTATTTAAGGAATTTAAACTTATCATATAAGTCATCAGGTGCAAGTCCTCCAAAGATTTTAAACATTGTAAAGTGTCATTCTTAACATTTTTAACAAAACTCTTCCTTCATAACTCTTCCTTCATAAGTTATCTACAAAAAAATTCGAATACATTAATAAATAACAAAAACAAAAACAAAATACAGAGTACATATCGCACCTCATTTTAGTTTGGACAAAATTATTGGCGCACTTTCAAACTGCACAAAAAAAATTAAATAAAAATTTCACTTTCAATACTTCGTCGATAGTTCTTTTCTCTTAATTAGACGGTCTAGTAATACTCCTATCCATTTATTTTCGAAATTCTATCATCAATACACAATTAAAATAGACGTGGACCCAAGATTGACCCTTACGGAACCCCAGACTTCACTGTCATCGAGCTTGAACTTCCACTTTTCGTGAAATCGTTGGTTATAAACAATAGAGTACTACAAGAAAAGCCAACTTGAGCATTTAACTTCTTCAAAAGAACGCCACAATTACCCCTTCGAGCTTGAACTGCACTTTTTGTGAAATGGTTGGTTATAAGCAATAGAGCACTTTTACGGTGTAACCAAAGTCCAGGGATATCCAATGATACTATAGCACAGCCTTGGCTTATCGGTGCACATTCAGCTTGAACAGCTGTGGCCTGTTTCACATTTGCATAGTTCTACTAAAGAAGGATTCACGGAATATCACTGTTTTGTTAAATTGTGTCTCAACGACGAAAGGGTGAAGACGGCTCGATGCGTGCGCAGGGAAGGAATCAGACCACAGATTTCGTTGGAACAATGTCCATTAAAGTAGCGATAAAAAAAGCGTTAGACAAAACATTGCATCGATGCTCCAGAGAATCAATTTTAGAGGTAATTGTTTCGTCGCCAATAAGCTTGAGCTTAAGTCCCGTTTTTCTGGATTTTATCCAGCACAGATAATGCATTGCGTCCTATCCCTGTCCAAACATACGAATTAAGTTCAAATCTGGGTCTGATACGAGACTTGTAAATGAGCGCCAGGTCAAATGGCGTCAAGTACTCAGATGATGGGGGATTTGAAAGTTCGTTTGAGAGAGATCACACAGTTTTGGGTTTTGTATGCGTTTAATTCGACGCAATTCGCTCTACCCCGGCCGAGGATTATTACAATGTCGTTGTTAAGCGATCGTCAGCAGAACTGTGAACTAGATTTGAATTGCATATCTCATCGATAACAAAAATTAAACCCAAAAAGCTTAAAGTCGAAAGGGACCTGATGATTTTTGATTATTGGATTGCAACCCCTGCGCTGAAATGTCTCCTTACTCCATACCTGAAAACTGACGAGTATGTCATTGCTCTGTAAACAAAAAAGGCAAGTAAAGTGCAGAGCCCCATGTGCCGCCTCCGAGCAGGCAAAGACAACAAAATTGCAGTAAACGGGAAAATCTCAATAAAAAGTCAACTTACTGTTTGGAAAATTTTTATTTCCAAAATTTTCTCATAAAACTCAAACATCTTAAAAGTCCATTACAACCTTTACAAGAAGTACGTCCTTGGCTTCCTGTAAGAGAACAATTTTCTGTTGCCCTTGTGGTGTACTCTCTGCACCAATGGGAATCGGATCTTGGAGTCGTGGAATTGTTTGACATGTGGCCTCCTAGTCTTGCTGGCTGGAACAGCTTCGACCTTAATGATTTGAATTGAGTGAGCACGGGCACGATGGCGGGCCCCCATATCCCGGTAGCATTGTGTAACAGCACCACCAACTGTCAAATCTCTGTACTCACGGTACATGTTGTGAGTGCCGGAACGTGAGTCATAACGCAACCAAATGCCGAAATTCTTTATTTTGATGGGCGAAGTCTCGTAGACCTCCTTCAGTGAAACAATCTCTCCAGTTGTCTTCTTGAACTTTTTCAGTTGTCGCAAGAAGTACCAGAATCGAGATTTGGCGACAATGCTGTCTGGGGCGAAGATCCGCATTTTGTAGAGTGGAGTCTGGGGCTCCTTCTCTGAGGGCAGTTTGCGCCCAATTACTTCGTATTCTTTCAACTGCAACAAGAAAAACACAATTAAAAATGGGTACACAGGCATTTGACAACTCGAATTGAGGTTAAGTGGCAATGCAATAGGAAAAACTACTATAAGCCGGAATTTCAAGGCATCTTGAACGTGATTACTGTTTCAAATTAATTACTAAAGAAATCTGCATATTTCTAAATTAATCTCTTATTGCATTGTTCACGTTTGTATCAATCAAAACACAAACTAAAAGCGTCACATGTGCCGCATTTCCAATTCACGCACTAATAAAAACCCACATTCTTATTAAAACGCACAAGCAGAAGCACTTGTGAACGCTTTTTCGAATTTAAACAAATTCTCAAGGCATTTTTGTAAGAAAATCCACTCGTACCTGTCCTTTAGCTTTCATTTCGGCTGCGTTTTACAAAAGAAGAAAGAGCAAGGAAACGGAAGTTCAAAGTGACACTGACAAGTTGCTCAAAATTTCGAACTCATACACAACCACTGAACTGGAAATTAGTAATTGTTCATGAACGTTTAAAATTTTTATTCAAGACTTCTGTTTAAATAGTGCATAGTTCATAAGAATTTTAAAAAATTTTTCTGAGGAGTTAATTTTCATTAATTTGAAGCGAAATTCAATCTTTTGTTCAATCTACCGGTGCTTAAAATTTAATACTTTGTATCGCAAGCACAACTTTTTAAGAACACTTCCATTGCTCAAATTTGTCCTCAACCCACTCTCGAACATTCTGAATCCAGAATTCGAGAATTGTTTGTGCATTAGCTTATGTCAAGAAGTTCCGTGATTTGAGAAGTGCAACCGCACCGTGAGGAATATTTTCCCAAAATTATTAGAAAATCGCAAATTTAGAGCAAAAGTACGGAGAAAAAGTGAACTTGCAACAGTTTGTCGATAATTTCGCGTAGAAATAAACTCGTAATTTAGTTAACTTTAAGTGAAAATCTAGAAGCGCAGGCAAGGCTGCCTCTCTGTCCTCGACCCATTAGAATTTTTCTTAAAAATTCTTAGGATTTATTGTGTGAGGAATGGCTAAATGGGGAGAAGGTGATCCGCGATGGATTGTTGAGGAACGTCCAGATGCAACAAACGTGAATAACTGGCACTGGACGGAGAAAAATGCCACACCGTGGTCCAAGGATCGAATCAAGGAACTTTTCAAAGACTTCAAAATAGGTGAGGAGTTTGTAGGAATTCTAAATGAGCGGCAGAAATTGTCGGTGTTTTTGCTATCCCCCATAAGTTATGCAAGATTTTTGGTTTAGAAGTGGCGTTTGCAAGGTTATATTTTTCCAAAAATAAGTGTGACCCTGTAGCCGGCCACTTGTTACACTGCAGATCGAAGGAAGAAGCCCAGTGTCCTATTTCCACTTTGTGAGATTTTTTTTTTTACCTGAACACAAGTTTCTCCATTGGCAATTTTTCTTTATTTTCAGTTGATAATAGCGGCATTGAGTGCGTGGTGAATGAAATCGACAAAATCGAAGGTGAAGCAACGGCCAACAACAGAAAAGGGAAGCTAATATTCTTCTACGAATGGAACATTGTACTTAAGTGGTCAGGGCGGCTCCCGGGCGAAAAGGACTCGCACAGTGGCAAAGCAACCATTCCAAACCTTTCAGAAGAGAATGACTTGGACGACGTCGAGATTACAATCACCATCGACGAGTCCAACTCGGAGTCCGAGAAGGTGAAACTTTTCATGTACAATGTAGGCCGTGACAAAATTAGGCGACAGTTGGGCACGTACGTAAAGGAGCTGAAGGAGGAATACTCAAAAGGACTGATTCTGCCTAAAAAGGAGGAAGCTCAGAAACAAAAGCCTGACGGTGTGTCCGTGATCAATTCGGGATATAACAAAAAAGTGGACATCGATAAGGTGAGCCCGACTGTTGGAGAAGTCACGAAAGCACAGAATGCAACGCTCGGCTGTAAATTAGATGTTAAGACCCTTAAGCTTAAGGTAGATTTCCAATGTCGTTCACATGAGCTTTACGAGGCTTTAACCAAAGTTGAAATGGTCACGGCTTTCACTCACGGGCCTGTTAAGCTGGAACCAACGAAAGGAGGAGAGTAAGTTGTACTGGGAGATCCGCTAAAGATTCTGATCCAAACATTGCTGTGACCTTTGCAGGTTTGTGCTGTTCGGGGGTAATGTGCACGGTAAATTTGAAGAATTAGTTCCAAATAAGAAAATTACGCAGTCGTGGAGGCTGAAACAGTGGCCTGCAGGACACTTCTCACACGTTGTCATCGATATTGAAGAGAAGGTAAGTGAGATTTTTAGTTAGTATGACTCCTTCACGTTCCAAAGTTGATTTGCTTGTGTTTTTATGCTTTTGTGCGGTTATTTGTTATCTCTTTGAAAATTAACACACTTTTTTTGTGTGTTCTGAACAAGAATGTCGTTGATTTTAAGAAGTGTTTTGTTTGCTGATATTTGTAAAGACAACTGCACCAGAAATTTCTTGGATTTCCCTTTACAGAGTGGCACCCATTTCTGTGCTTCTTAAGTTGGAGTTCAAAATAAAGAAAAGAAGCCAACAATTTATACAAATCTGTGCAAAGTTGCTCACATTAGAGCTACAGACGCAAATACCCCAAGAAAAGAACAAAAGTGGGATGTATCGTAAGCTGGAAATAAAAATTCAATATTTTCAGCATCCAACTTTTAACAGTAGCATTTTTTGTCACGCATTCGGTATTAAGCCATGGGGGCTTTTAGTAGCCAAACCTGCGCGTCGAGTTCAATGCATCGAAAACCGAAACTTGTGTGATTTTCCTTAAAAAAACTTCCAACCCTTCTCCACCTCTCTTCGTCAGTTGGATGAGTACCCCAAACTCTCCTAATTGGAACATCTTTAAGTATTTAACGATCTTAGATTGATCACAAATCATGCGGTGGTGTCTGAGCTTCCTGCGTCAAAATACTTTACCTCATATCAGAATCATGGTTGAACTTAATTCGCATCATCGGGGGTTGTCCGCGTTGGACAAATTCTCAAGGACGAAATAGATGCTATTCAAGAAATGGAAGCTTTCCATTTCAGGAACTCGGAAACAACAAACTTTCCGAGTCAGGAGTTTGAAAACATTACCATTTTTTTATCTCCAGGTGGAGGAAGAACCTCTTCATAGATACCCAAATTAGTAGGTCAAAAGGGCAAAAGGGTAGCGGAGGAAGAAGGCATTGCCTCGAATTTGGCTCCTATGAAAGCAATAGCAAACAACAGACTATTAATCATTTTTGTTTTTGTTTTTTAATCGAGAACTTTACAATCAAGATTAAGAAAGGGGTGAATAGTAGGCACTATCCACTACCTATACGAACTAGGTAGATATTGCGTCGCTATTCCCATCTAGTTAAGCTCGGTACCCGGTAACTAGGTAGTTAATCATGCAGTACTCTGTTAGGTCTGTTAGGTGTCTATAATTAAAAAACATTATTCTATTCTATTATTTTCCGACAGAATTTTTATTTCATTTCTTTGCTCAATCCATTAGTTTTTATTTTCAGTAATTAACACAAAATTCCATTGAGTTTCTCAACTAATGCACTTTTGCTTGTTTTTAACACAATCATCACTCATTACACGTGTTTTTCTGTTTTTCGTAATCGAAAATAAAAAGTCAAGCACAGAATCCATCACACGGATGTCCAGTCTCTGTTCTTATAGGTTTCCGATTCTTGTTTTTACAATCCGTCATATCGAATCAATTATTTTAAACGAGAAAGCTCTTATTTCCGAATTTTGTATTCCGCTTAGTTAATAAAAAAATCCTCAGCGAAGATTATTCATGTCCAAATTAACCAGTTCCATTATAAGCACAAGAATTTCTGAGTTTAGATACCGCTCCGCCTTCTCTCGGAGAATGTGCAGTTTTCAAATAATTAAATTTGGTTGCTTACTGTTTGCTTTTATCTTTTTGCCTTACATATCTTGATTTTTCATAACTAATATTCTTTTCCATTTTCTCAAACCAACAAGCACTCACTACATTCTTTGCTTTCTTCATTTCGAATTTCAAAGATTAAAGAAATATTCTAAAAAATGTTTTTTTTTTTGGCTTTTTGTGCAGGAGGATCACACTGAACTACATTTGACGCAAACTGGCGTTCCGGCAGGTGAATACGACACCACCAAAAACAACTGGGAAAGATATTATTGGAATAGCATTAAACAAGCGTTTGGATTCGGCTCTTTTCTAGTGTAGGATTTTTTTTACTCTTGAGCACATCTAAGAAAAGCCGACTGTTCTATTTAGGTGCAACGTAAGCAGAAGAAGAATAGTCCATCATTGTCCGATTAATTAAAAAGAAATCATTGTTAAATGCGCCAAAGCCTTTTTGTATATTTCTTTTTTTTCTGTTTAAAGGAACCGATTCACCTTTTTTGGTTTTAAATTATGAAATGCACTTCCAATGTTCGGCTTTCTTTCCTTTTCCTTTTTGTTCCTTCTTCTTCCCCTCTCATCAAGTCTTTTTCTTTTAACAGCATTATCCGTGAAAGATAAAATGTAAATCGAATATACCTGACATTTAATTTACGGTTGAGAAAAATTATTTTTCTGAGCGAGCAATAATTTAATTGTGAACAAAACTGAAATAGTAATAAAACGCTTATTCAACTTAATTTTGAGGTGAATTATGAATTATCATTTCTTTGGACTGGTATATGGCATTTACAACGCTGTACAGGGTGCTAAAAAAAAGTACACTATTATATTTCGCCTTTCTTTGGTCCTATTTAAGAAATACTAACGAATTTCTATTTTTCTTACTGAAAACGTCTGTAGTTTGTACTTCTGTTTAAGTACAAGCCAAAACTTACTAACAGCCTAAATTTCAAGTCCCTAGCAGTCCTAGAAGTACACGCACCAGACGTCCCAAAGCACTCGAGAGCGTGAAAACGACCCCAAAACGAACCGGCGACAGCTCAAATATGATTACAAAAGAAAATGTTACAATTTTCCACTTTTATACTTAAGCACAAGCCCAGATGATGTGGTTTTGAAGCTACAGTTCAAATTTCAAGTGAATGAATGAAGATCTATTTTTTGTGTATCCGGCTAGTTTAAAAGATGCAGTTTTGATGGTAATTTTCTATTTATTGTTATTCTACGATGCCTGCTCCATAAAACTGGCATTCTAAAGGACGTTCTCTTGCTGCGTCTGTCTGTCGATCCTTCCAAAAATTTGAAGCAGCGTGCGTCAGAGTTCGTACAGAAATCGTAGCAGTGCTTGATAATGTTGTAGACACATAGTGCAATGTCCACGAATAGCAATAGACCAGGTCGTAGCATGAAAATTTATTATACATCACTGGTGCCATCTACGGTTTATGTTGAGTTTAGAATTCGTTCCAGGTAAGTTGATTTCTAAGACCCTAAGGCAGTGGTTACCAACGGCGGGCGGTACCGCCCCGTATGGGCGTTAAAGAAATCTAAGGGGACTTCTTTAGTCCAAGGCAAATTTAGGATAATTTGAAGAACGACAGAAAAAGGGACAGTAAGTAACTTTTTCCCGAAGAGGGAGCGGTAGGCTAAAAAAAAGTTGGGAGCCTATGCCCTAAGGCATTATTTAACCTAAAAAACTGCCATTTTTCACAATTCTAGAGTAACATTTCTACTTAAATTTAAAAGTTAAAAATGTTTGCAACCCCAAGTGCTTCCATCTACTTATTTAATCTGTTTATTTTCCCGTAAGCCCGTCCTATCGAGATGCTTTGGGAGGGTTGACTACCCATAAACCAGAAAAGGCGTCCGAAATTCTTAAAATTTGAAGGACTCTCTGGTAGTTAGAAATTGACTGACATCCAAAATCCCATTGCCTTTCACTTCCATATTTCCTATTTAAGGTCGAGGTTTTCAAGTAGATAGAAAAAAAAACATAAATAGGAAAATTATCACTCCTAACTGTCTATTCAGGATAACGTCCTAATAGCACACATCTGCTACCTCAACACTTCTCCAGAACTGTATCTATCGACGATACGTTTCAACCATACGAAGGCATACCTAAGATTTTCGTCCTTCTGAGGAAATTTCACCCAAGCAGAAGAGATTTCAAAGCGTTCAAAATTAAATTCGTCCTTCAGTGGCAGTTTGAATGGGTCAAGTCCTGACACAAAATATTTCATAAAATCTCAAAGGAATTTCACAAAAGGGACGAACTCTCCCTTCCAACACTGATTCATGGAAAACCTTTGAAAAGATTCTCGAAGTGAAATTGTGTCCAGTTGAGTTGAATATCACAACGTGGGAAGGGTTTATGTGGACGGTAGTCAGGCGGATGCCCGGAGAATATTTGGAAAACTCTGCAACCAAAGTAACGTCCTGTTGCTGGAGATAAGGATAGTCGTCCCGATGGGGAATGCCAGCTGACAAGTGGTGTTTGGGCAGATGTACTGCCTTTCATACAAATAACCAAGGCAAAGGAAAACACGCATTCAGTGAATAACTTAAATTTCAGCAGAGTTTGAATCAGTGCTTCTCGATTTTACGGTGGTTACTTTATGTACTTTTGGGCCATCCACGCTGGTGCATTGCTTGAGACATGGAGGTCACTACTTTATATATTAATAATGATCGGTAGCACATCTCGTGCTAATCAGACTTATTCGGACGTTCATTCTCCATAAAAAATCCATTCTGATTTGTAGAAGGCTTTAGTATCTTTTCCCAGGGATTATTTAGCAGTTCTGAATTTTTTTTGTTTTGCTAAACAAAATTTTTTAGATGAGGGCACATTTTTCGTTTAGGTATGAAACCCTGTGCTCTGTATTTTATTTTTAGTATGTTTAAGAGTGCAACCATTCCATTTTAAAACAGAACTACACAGGGAAATCTCTTTATAAGTTGTGGATGCGAAACTCTTTCTATCCTACTTTCTGCATTATAATGTTTGGAAGAATTGAGAAATTGCTTCATTTTGTTATTGTATAGCACAACGCAATTTTTCGATTTGATCAATCGAGTCTAGATATCAAATATGGACGTAGGTCCCACACCTCGTTTAGTTTCGACCCGTCTATCCGTCCGTCCGTCCGACCCGTCATCAGATACATGTTCTAAGTCGTTCGAATTACAGTCTTTAAAGATTTTGATAGCATAGAATTCAGACTCCTTTTTTTGTTTTTTTTTACATCCCTAGTGATTGGTGAGTATTTTTTTTCAAGCGTCTTTCAGATCTAAAGGGGCGTATTGTGATCGAGTGGGAAATTTTAGTGGTGAAACAACGAAGCCTGCTTAGGGTTACTGATCAACTTTCAGATCCAGCATTCCTAACAGAATCATCTTATAGAACAGACACGAAATGGGCAACACAGCTTCAGGTAATTGTTTATTATTTTCAAGAAATTTATAATTCCACCAATTCGTTAAGGTCTCCACATCCCGCAAACTGGCACATAACAAAGTTTGAAGAGTTTCCAGGCCAGTCTTCCTACTCGCCTTTGCCGTGTGCAGTGTGCACCCTACATAAAAATGAACCTTTTTTCCTCTGAAAATTGCCTCCTGCTTTATATATATTCTGAACACAGAGGTAAGATATTGTTCCTGTAATATGAACCGTCGACAGTAGAGTTTTCTTGGACCATAAGAAACCTGGTGTTTTAACGAATCTTCAATTGTAGTCTGTTTGACAATGAAAATTCGTCCGTGAAGAGTATGTTAACCCTGCTGGGTTTTCTAGAGATACTGTCCTCAAAAAATCCTTCGCTTCATATCCTCTGACTGAAACTAAGTCTATCTCTGATGTTTTGTTCCATTCGCGAAACGAAATTAGTTCGATGAAATCTGAGAGATTTTGATGGCTTGATCTATGAGGATCTTAATAACCGGTAATGATAGTAATGAAAGTCCATTCTAATTTCAACAATAGAGCATCTTCCTTGGAAAATAAATCATAAGTTGAGTCTAAAAATTTTGTACGTTGGAATTTAGACGATTCTTCCTGATCCCCCATCTAAACTGCGTGAGCTGTTCTTAGTTATGTGATGATTTCTTTATTTTTTATACTCTACGATTTTTGATATAAGTATTTCATTTACTATTTCATAAACATCAACATATGAGTCATGGTCAGGTTTGATTGGTGTAAACTTCCTCTGTCAGTAGCTAATGTAAAAAGTTTAAAAAAATCTATCCCTTGCATATCTAGTATTGTAAAACGTTGCAAATCTATTTTAAGTCGGCAAAAATATTCGGCAGCAGGTTTTTTAAAAATATGGAGATATTAATTTCACCAACTCCTAGGGAATACTTTTCAAATTTAAAGTAACTCCCCGTCAGGAAGAAGGCTACTGTAGCTGCATATGATGTG
>QYTT01092729.1:7344-20467 GCA_006980735.1 Dasypogon diadema
GCCCATACACGTTAATGTAAAATTGACAAATTTATTTGCGATTTGCACTCTTTAGAATGGAAGCGCATTTGTTGGCTGCTGCTGCTGTACATTAACATTGACGAAATCAAGCAGCTCTTGATTTTCATCAATGTGTCAATTTTACTTGTTGTAACATTGATGGCACCCATAAACGTTCAATTTTAATGTCTCGATGAGTCATTCAAGTAAAATTGACAATATTACTTGATCGTGAATGGGGCCCTTTAAATTTTCTAGTGAAGCGTTTAACGTTTGTACTGATGGGAGTAAGTCTGTTAAAGACTTTAGAATTACAGCTGTCGTTGGAATACGACATGTGGATTTACTGGAGGTTATTACAATTTTAGCTACTCTTGTAGCTCGAGCAGTTTCTAATGACCCTAGGCCTGTTATTTTGATTGCCGCTGATTGAGTTTGTATATTAAGTTGCGACACAATCGAGGAGGTTATGAAAGTTGCCTGCGAGCCTGGGTCAATTAACGCACGTATGTAAACAGTTCCCATGGCACTTTCTATCCCTACTTCCGCCGTAGCAAGCAAAACTGAATTATCTCCGGTAATGAAGTGAGTAGCGAGCTTAGAGACCGCGGCCACGTTGGTTGAATTATTTTCCAACGGGAATTTGTCTTGAGGGATTTGCTTGCTTTGTTGTAATTCTGTTTTCAGATTCGCGCATTGGCGATGAAGTAGGGTATGATGTTTCCCTCTGCATTTGGCACAGCGCGTTTGACTGCGGCATTTGTTAACTGAATGATATTCTCCCAAACAGTTCACGCAGTACCTCTTTGACTTAACAATTTGCAGTCGCTCTAATGGATCATGTGTCAAAAATTTCTCACACGATCTTACCGAGTGTTTGTCTTGACACACTTTGCATATTACCTGACCTACATAAAAGTTCTGGACAGAAGCTTCTGACTTATTTACCTTTCTGTTTGATTGCGAGTTATCTTTAGCCCGCACTTCATTTAAAGCTTCTAAGGTGCGGAATCTAGTCTCCAGGAAGCTTTTCAGTTTTTCCCAAGTCGGATAATCGCTTTCTTCCGATATTTTCTCTTCCCATACCCGATGAGTTTCAGGGGGAAGCTTTTGCACTAACAAATGGATGAGAAGAGGGTCCCATTCAGCGACCGACACATCTAAGTTAGCTAAAAAAGCTAAGCATTCTTTAGTAATATCGATCATGGCCTTTAATGCGCTTGCAGATTCATTAGGTATTTTGGGTTGACAGGTCAATGTCCGCAATTCTGTTGTTATTAGCACGCGCTTATTTTCATATCGGTGAACTAATGCGCGCCAAGCCACTTGATAACTGTCATTTGTAACATTATATTGTTTTATGACTTTCGCTGCCTCACCGACCAAATTGGCCTTTAAATAATGTTATTTCTGGACGTTGGCTAAAAATTGATTTGAATCGATGAGGGAAACAAACAAATCTCGAAAGCTTACCCAGTCAGCATAATTACCTGAGAATTTGGGTAGCGATATTACTGGTAATTGTACCGAGGGAGTTGAATTAGAGTTTCTGGATGTATAAAGCGTAGAAGTTGTATTTTCTTGGATTGAGAGGTTCTCCTGGGTCTGATTATTGGATTGTTGTGTTTTTTCAAGAGAACTTAACTTGTCCACTAATTCACCTTTGAACTCATAAAAAAGCTCTTCATACTTAGCATACTGGTTTTCTTTAAAGTATGTTCGTTCCTTGCGATCTTGATCGGTTGCTAAAGCAGATATTGTGCGATCGTTTGTCGCGAATTTTTGCCACAATTCATGCCAGCCATTAACACGTCCGAGGTAATAACCGTGAGTGCGTTTAGCTAAAGCAGTTTTCCTGCAATTCGAGATGAATTTATCCATTTGTTCCATAAGTGATTTTTAACACTGTAAAACCGGCGCAATATTTGGTTCACATGATTCTTGCATATTATTGTTCGCGTGCTCCATTTTTAAATTATTACCAGGGATTTTACTAAAAATAATAAAGAAGGAAATTTCTTGCCTTGAGAATCAGCAGTTCGCGATGGGTTGATAGAACTACTTCAAATAGAATATAAACTTTCGGGGTTCGCCGTAGCACTGATATTTCGCAATAATCTGCCTTAATTTGAATGACACATAACACTTAAATAATTAAGGAAGAGGTACTTACAGGATAATTGAAGGAGTTGGCCTTATAGGTTACATAGCAACTGTGTTTGATTCTTTGCGCACTGCTGAAAGATAATTCACAGAACTAAACAGAACACAGATAACACTTTTCGCGTGGGACTCGTTTGGTTAAGTTTACGTTTCGATTGATATTAAGATTTTTAAGAAAGGTTTTAATATATCCGGCTCGAAGGACCATTAAATGTTGGGGTAGTTTAATTCTTCAAACAACTATTGATATTTTCACTTATTTATTTAGATTTAGTGTCTAAATAACTAAACTACAAAAATTGGATTGCACTTATGAAGGTTAATTGCCAACTGAACTTCAGTGGCATTGCTCGCTTTTCACTCATCATCAATCGCGGATTTTAGGTGTCGAATCAGCAATTAGTTTAATTATTGCAAATTGATGATGAAGTGAAAGCGAGCAATGCACTTTACAAATTTTGACTTAAACGCTGATTTTTCCGGATGTTGTTGCCCTGCTTCGCTTGCCATTTTCTACGGTGGATGAAAAGGTCATCGTCCTAGGAGTTGATAGCTTTTCTAAACAAAAGGTAATAACAAACGAAATATGTTGGTAGCTAGTTTATATTTTGCTTTTTAGAGCGTTTCTCTAATTCCGTTATATTGGTGTTACCGTATACCGAGAAAAATGTCAAAACAATCAAGGCAGTCGAAGTACTTAGAAGAAAGAAATAACATAGGCGAAGAGTTTGCGGGAACTATTGAAGATGAACTTTCTGAAAAAGAAGAAATACTTTTTGAAAATGATAACGATCTATTAGACAGTGGGTCTGAGTCTGCAGATAGCAACGATGAGGAGGAAAATATTAGAAATAAACGTGAAGAACGAAAAAGACTGAGATTGCTCTCAAATTCTGAAGAAGAGAGTGAAAAAAAGATCAACATATTTTAATTGATGGAACTGTATGGGAAGAAATGCAAATAGGTGCTATACTTGGAAGGCCAACACTTCATAACATTTTTAGAGAAGAACCAGGTTTAAAAAAAAAATGTGGTGGTCAATAATGAACGAAAATGCAGTCTTCATCTTACCCTTCATAATGTTACGTTTTGCTTATCCCGTTGGGATATTGATTATTGACCACCACATTATGAAACATATAAAAACATGCACAATAGAAGAAGCAAATCGAGTTTTAGAAACTGAATGGAGTCAATCTCAAGATGATTGATGATTGATGATTGTTAGATGCATTTGTTGCAATTTTATATGCAAGAGGTGCATTAGAAGCAAACAATTTAACGCTAACGAACGCTAACGCTTGAAAACAGATAAATTCGCCTCGATATCTGAGGTATGGAATAAATTCATTGAGAACAGTCAAAACTGTTATAAACCAGGGGCAAAAGTTACTGTGGATAAACAACTATTTCCGACGAAAGCAAGATGCAGATTTACGTAATATATGCCCAATAAGCCCGACAAATTTGGCATCAAATCCTGGTTAGCATCAGACGTCAACAGTAAGTACATCATCAATGCACTTCCATATTTGGGAAAAGATGAATATAGGCTCCCGTCAGTACCATTAGCCGAACATGTTGTACTGAAACTAATGGAACCATCTACGGGTTGTGGAAGATCTGTAACTACAGACAAATTTTTTACATGCATGTCTCTACCTACAAAACTTCTAGCAAAAAGGACTACATTAGTTAAAACTATCCGCTCTAATAAAAGGGAATTGCCCACAATTGCGAAGAAGAAGAAAGATAATATCAAACGGTTTTCAACGAAAGTTTTCAAGTCAGATAATTGTACTCTTACAATTTATAAAAGTAAGCCAAAGAAAAAAGTACTTTTACTTAGCACCAAACATAGATCTGTGAAAATTGAAAAAAAGATAAAAGTTTACCTGAGACCATTTCATATTCTAATCAAACTAAATTCGGTGTGGACATGGCCGATCAAATGGCGAGGAAATATAGCACAAAATCAAAGTCTCACAGATGGCCTCTCCAAGTATTTTTCAATATCCTTGATTTAGCAGGCATAAATGCTTGGATATTATATAAGGAAACGACAGGAGAAAATATATCTAGACAAGATTTTTTACTCCAGTTAGCAGTAGAACTTGCCGCTGATTATCGAGAAGCCAGAGAAAAACAAATAATAACAAATACGGGGATAACATCGGCTAACTCTACGACAGATTCTAATAAACGTAAAACGTGTCAAATAAAGTATTGTAGAGACAATAAAACTACAAAAATCTGTTCTAAGTGTGGAGCTTCCCTGCATCTGTAAAAAATGTGGAACTCAATGAATTAGCTATTAAAAAGTTTTTGTTTTTTACAATGGTGAAAAAAATACAGTTTGATTTAATTATTACCTTAAAGTTACTTTATTTAATATTTCCTTGCTAAAATCAATATTTCTCCGGTCATTGGACAAATAGGTACAAATAGGTATATATTAAATAGGTATATATTAAATCTCGGTACGTTTAGTGTTAAATGTGATGAACAAAGTGTCGATGACATTTGTAGTATTTATCTGCATTTTCTGTGCTGCAGGAATATTATCATTTATTTACAAAGTCTACAGTGACATTAATTTCGCAGCACGTAAAACAACCACGAAACAGGCAATAAAATGTCTATTTACTTTGGAGTACACTGCTTCATTTGCATGCAAACTTAATAGTTCATGTTCATATCCTTTATTTTATTTAAAAATCTCAACTGAAATTGCTATTTTTACATTTAACATTCATTTATTTGCTATAATTCTTTAATATTCATGTTCTTTGCTTATGATTACCTGTGATATTGTCGTTATTGAATAATAACAAACCTTGGTGTAATTCTACTAGAAAGACTGATATATAATTGCAATTACCAGAGCAGCAGCTGCCCTGAATTGGAAACAAAGCCCTGTAAACTAAAAGCTTTAAGGTAGTTAAACACGGTAATATAATTTTTACCGAGAAAAAGGCAAAAATGTATGAACCTACTGTTTGGCAACTATGTAACATATATTTTTCTGAACTTCACCTCATTAAAGGGCTTTTGGGGATAAATTACCCTTGTAACATTAAATGATCGAATGGAGTGGCACTTAAATTTGTATTCGTCTGTGAAAAAATATTTTCAGGGAATTTTTTTCCGGAAAAGTGCACTTTTCCATACAAACGAGACAAAATGCCTTTAAGGGTAGATGAAATACGATTTTCCCAGGAAATAAAAAAGCAGGTCAACCTACCCTTGCACTAATTCGCTCATTAAGCGAATTTTGGGTAATTGTAATCATATTTGGAGGCAGTTTACTTCCTTAACATTAAATGATCGACTGTAGTCGCATGGAAATTTTGTATCCCCCTGTGGCTATGTTTAATGATTTTTTTTTCGGCTAAGTTACACCTTTCCACACAAATTATACAAAATTCGTTTAAAAGTACCTACTTTTAAAAAATATTTTCTTTCTGTCTGTGTGTGCATCCGCCAACTGTTCGTCTGTCTGTCTACACGTAAACTCGGGATCCTTTAAGCTGGAGATACATGGATACCTTTTTAAAATTGATAAAATAATATGAAGGTAACGGTACGATGAAGGTGAAATATCTTGGATGAGATTTTAGGAAAGAATGTATTAGACGAAATTTGTAAGGTACAAATAGGGTCACCTGGTGTTGGAGACATTTATCCACTACCATTAAAACTATTGACAATAACAGCAAACAAAATCGGAGAACATTTGTTTTTGTTCCACTGAAACAAGAAATTTGCAAAAAATATTTGAAGATGAAATAGCTAGCAAATTGCTAGCATTTAAATAATTTTTTGGAGTGTTTCAATCTGACGGTAAAGCACAGATCTCATCGGCATGGCCCTGGCCTAGTCCATCATACCATGGACACTCACTAAGGCATCCAAAAATCTTGCCCTTTATTGATTTGCTTTCAAAAGCAAATACGAATTATATTATTTTGTAAAGCTCATATGAGGGAATATTTCCCATTAAAACAACAAAAGAGAAACACTCGAAAAAATTTTAAATGCTAGCAATTTGCTAGCTATTCCATCTTTAAACATTTTTTCCAAATTTTTTGTTTCAGTGCAATAAAAACAAGTGAAGTATTCTCCGATTTTTGATCCAAAGTTCCACCAAGAGTTCTTCTCCTTTCTTTTAATAGCAGCAACATCAGTTTCGGTAAAGGGCTATTTTTGGTAGCTAGAAACATTGTTACCGATTGCAGATCCCGATTAACGAGCAGGCGGGTAGGTCGCCTCTTATTTTTTATCCCTCAATATTGTAAATCCAACATAACTTCAAACTAAATATTTCAACTCTAATTCATTCTATATGGTTTCTTTTATTTTGTATTTATACTGTCAATACAAATCGTCCTTACTGTATATTTTTCAGAGGTATTTAAAGTCGATTTCTAGAAAAAGTACAAAGATTGTGCTTACTCAGCATATCGGGAGCACTCAGTTCAACGAGTACGCGGGCGTTAGAAGTTATTCTTCATATCTTGCCCATTGAAACCCAGGTCAAGAAAACAGCGGCGTCAACGTCTCTAAGAGTGCTTCTCAATGACTGTTGGCTGCACGCAGGATCGCCTGTTCCCCACGATTTCATTGTTGGGCTGCTACGAGCTGAGACTCCTGTTTCAGATCTTGATAACGATCACCTCCTGGACGAGATGAGTATTTCAGATTTCAAGCTTGAGATCCCACCAAGGGAGGATTGAGAGTCTGACTCCGTAATCCCCCCTTCGACACACCTGATCTTTTACACGGATGGTTCAAAAATAGAGGGGAAGACATCCACTGCGAGGACCTGGGAGGGAGGGAGGAGGGAGACGTTTTTGGCTCTCAAAACTCCCTTATAGGGATGTAGACCAGATATCTACTTGAGCGTATTGCAAACTGGGCGAACAGCCAACACCACCGATTATGGGACGTAACCCCGGTCGCCGGTACGACCAAGGAACTGTGTGGCCCATCTAATGTTAGCTCAATGTCCAAACTTCTCCGGCTAAACAAACCATCACTGAGACTGCTGGTTTCAATTCTCACACGAAATGGATTCCTTAAAGCGCACCAGCACAGAATCAGCCGCTCTAACTATGCTGACTGTAGGGGGTGCGGAGTTGAAACGGAGACTGTGACGCACTGCCATCACTCTCGGCGAAAAGACTCAGGCACCTGGGATGCTACTTCCTTAACAAACTCTATCAAGCAGGGGGAAAAGGATGGGAGCGTATTCTGGCTTTTACTAAGTCGACCGAGTGGCTGGGTCAATGAACAGATCTGTGCCGTTCACTAGTTAGTCACAAGTAATGGGTGGATGAACAATGGGCCTCGTAGAGGCCTAGGTCAGGGATCTCATGATCTCATACCTTAAAAAAAGTCGATTTCCAAAGAACCGAATTTGTTAACCGATTTTTAGTTAGATAATCTAAAAAATCTCGATTTATAAAGAATCTATTAATCGATTAAATTCGATGAAGAATTTATACCTGAATGAAGTAAATTATTCATTTTATGTTTTTATTTTCTGGATCATAATCATTATTAGAATTGATATTCAGATCTATTATTCAAAATCCGTTCGCAATGTGGGCGGGAAAACTTTTATAAACCAATTTTCTTCAAAAAAATCTAAAGCTACGTGTACACTGGAAAACAAAGTTACGAAGTTTTTGTTGAAAATACTTCACAAATATTACAGGAATGTTTGTTTTCTGCAATTTTGTTCGAAGTGATGCAACTTTTCTTATCACAATTTTTTGCAAAACTGTGTGCACAAAAATTATTCCTTGTCCATTTCTATGTTGAAAATTCCAAAGTTCATGCGTTTGAACAATATCAAAATGCCGTGTGTGAGGGCTGTCCTTCTTCTGCATATTAACTCCTCTAGAACTAACTATGGTAGGAATGAACCTATTAATCGTATGTATATTGCAGTGAACCGCATTGCAGAGCACTTTGACTTGAACGTGTCTAAGAATATGCTTAAGAGTCGTCTTCGTGTGGTTCTATAACTCTCTGATTTAGCGCTAACATTAAGTGTTTTCTGGGCGAATCCTCTATGTGTTTTTGTTGGTTGGTCCTACCAACGGTTATTGTCTTGCATGCCGATGTGGTCTAACCTAATAATTGCATGACTACATGCTTGTCGGGGAGCCTAATCTTAACGCATTTCCTTGAAATGCCTGAACGCTTATTGCGGAGATGGGTAAATTTTTCTTGACACCTCGCTGAGAAGTGAGCTTTTTGGGCTAGAAGGGAAACTCATTATTATTATTTCGCGTATCTCAACGAAATCCCAAACAGGAAAAGAAATCTTTAAAGGCAAAAGATTTAGCTCAAGGAGGACCCTGACAATTTTATGAAAATTATCAGAAAAAATGCCCATTTCATAGCACAAATCACTGACACTTCATAAAACACTTAACTAATCCACTCACCTGGGAAAAAAACTCCTCGATGGACAGCAAAAACCTAAAAACAGTCGCGAAAATTTTTAAATCGAATTTCACGACAGTTACCCACTGTTTACAGGCTACAAGGTTAGCCAGGCTTTATTTTGACATACAAATCGTGACGTCACTGTGGATAAACTGAGCTTGAATCTTTGTTAGAGGAAGAAGAAAACACATTGTTTTGGTAGCATTCCAATTAGAAGCGAACAAAAGAGACGTGATTTTTAATGAATTTTTTATGTAATTTTTAATATAATAGAATTCGTGTTTATTTTACATGTTAATTTTTATTTTAGTACTTAAATTACATCACTTGTTGCAAAATCGTTACCATGTAAAAGCTATGAGAACAAAATATCCAGAGTGACGTCACAAAATGGCGATTCAAATTACAAACCTGGCTAACCTTGCAGTCTGTAGACCGTGACAGTTACCGAGCTGTCAAACTTCCCGAGTGTCAATTTCGAGAACTAACATATTCTTGACTCTAGTAAAGACAAGAACTCAGGTTTAGCGGCTCGGAAATTCACCTGGCGGCGAAATTAATCACCTTTAATTCGAATTAAAATAAAATTTTCTCCCTAACCAAACTAAACCAAGGAATAAAAAATATGTAGAAGGAGATAAAGGAAACTTTTGGAAATATTTCCAGGTTCCACGTTTAAAATTTCGAATAGTAAAAAGAAATCTCAAATTGAGTTAATTTGGAATAAATTTGGATTTGCACATATGGGAAAAATTATGTTTATGCAGAAAATTGATTTTTTTGTGAAAATTATGGAAATTTAATGCGAAAAAATATAAATAAAAATTTGCCAGGCAGAAAAATGTGGACTAAAGGAGAAATTTACATTCCAAAAAATAAAATTTAAAGTTAAACTGTGGCAGCTCAATGCTTTTTCTGGAATAGGAGACTATAAAGGTCCGAGCCGACCACAGTAAAATCCTTTTCTTTTCTAGCGATTTAATCGTGAAATAGAAAGGAGAAATAGAAAAGTAGTGGTGATTTATAATATGGACTTTGGTGATTTTTTTTAATTCGGACTTGGCAATTTTTTTGAATACGTTTTGGGACTTGACGATATTTTCTGACAGGCGAATTTAGACTTAGAAATTTTTTGATTGGAATATCTGTTGATGACTTTGGCACTTTCTCAACATATAGAAGACTTTATTTTATTTTTTATAAACGTCTTTTTTTTAATATTTTTAAACCACCGACATCCAGCACTTTAATTACACCAAATCAATAGTGAAAAGTTATCCCAGCCAGTTTTGGTGGACGGAATTCCGTGTGCTATTGTTTGGTCACTTGTACCGTGTTGGTAAAGTTGGTGTCGGGGTTTTTTTGTTGTCTTTTGTTTTTAAATATATTTTTTATAAATCTAATTAAGTAGAAATCTCGACAATTAAGTGAACTATGAATTTATTACAATAATAACACTGAATAAAGAAAGAATTGTAGTGAAACCAAGTGTTGCGTTTAAGTCCGGCAATTCTTATAAAATTTAATTGAGTGCATGAGTAATCTTGAAGTGTTAAAGCAAGTCTGTGAATAAGTCCTGTGAAAGGTGCAGGACACTCGCAGCTCCCTCAACCAGAGATTATGCACACTAGATATTGTTACATCAGAACATTTATATGATAATAACCACAACTGCATATCAATATTGCAATATTAATTGTTTCGGAATTTATAAATATACCTATAACTGATTTCATACATGTAATTTCCTGTGTAAAAATTTTATTTTAGTCTGTATTGAGAGCAAATAGTTTTGTTTCTGTTCCTAATCTAGCCTAGTGTACTCGTAGTAATTGCCTAGAGAAGCATGGATACACATCCCCCTTTGATTTAAACAAGTAAAAGTCTAACCTCACAACCTCACATAAAGTGTTTCAGAAAAATTTAGTGTTCTATCAAAACTGGTAAATTTGAATCAAATCTTACAACTATTCATGTAATATTTATTTCACAATAAGAAATTTTAAAAGAAAATCTCGTTAAAATACTCCTTTACAAAATGCTCGCTCTCATGCCACTTGCCGGAGAAAAACTTAATTAAGAATTTTCTTTTCTACTTTATTTTATCTTTACCTTAAAAAGATATCAAGTCTTAAAAGATATAAAATGTCCGGGAGCGTTTATAGTGTACCTTACGTGCAGTAAAAAATATATCCAGCTGCAATTTTTTGGTAAAGGGCTTTAAAGTAGAGGAGAATGCTGTACTTTTGTAAACACCATCTGAAAAGTTTCTGTTCTTATTGCAGATTCGTTTAAAATTAAAAATAGTACTAGTATAACCAGCAAGGGTGATACTATCAATTTTAAAATTAATTTGAGATAAACCAGTAACTATAAAAAAATCTTTACTTGCGAAATTTATTTATGTTACTGTGAAAATGATTTATGCATGTGAGAGCAGATACTTTTATTAAAAACTTTTAAGAAGAAATTTCTTAATTAAGAAAGACTTAAAATAGGAAACTACATGCAAGGAAATTAATTGCAAATCTCCTTACAAAAGAAGGCTTGTATCTTTACGGAGTATTTTGTCCACAGATTTTAAAAAGACATTTTCTCCTCCCCAGGATAGAAAAGTTTCTTGCATACACACCCGAATCTTCCGTCCCAAAAGGATAAATTATTGTATAGTTTCTGTGTAAACAAGGAAGAGGAATTTCTGCTCCACCATTATACGTTCAGTGTTTTCTAGGATAAGAAAATGTCACTATTCGAGATCTCAAACGAATTTTCCACTTGACATAATTTCCACAGTGTTGTCCACAAAGGCTTGAATCTCTCTGAGGCATTCTTGATCTTCCCAATGTCTTTACGGGTGAAAGAGTTCATCTAAGTATTACCTAGATATCTCTGGTCCTGAAATTCTTAGATTTTCTTGTTATAAGAACAGTTTAAAAGTTTTTACAATCTTTTATCTAAAAAAAGAACAGGTTAAAATCAAGTAAAAAATGGGCTTCATAAGTACATATTTTAAAACTTAAAGTTCGAACATCAGGTTTTGCGACTGAAATTTATTTAAAAAGTTACACGAAAACGGTTTCAATAGTGCAATTGTTCTTCCACTGATTTTTACCAATAAAATTGAAATCAAACTCTTATTTTGTTAAAGAAAAATAAAAATTAGAAAAAGTTTCGTTCCCTCAGGTTACTTTCGGTTTCACTATGGCCGTTACTAACTTACTGAATTGGGTTATTAGTATTCGTATCAATAAACAAATTTTGCATGAATCTGGAATATAAACTTTATATTTTGTAGTGAAATTAATGATTCAGCGTAATCACTTTAGTTTAGTTTAATAATCGCAATAGTTAAGTGGCCAGTCAAATATTAAGTGCAGTAGATTAGTTTTGATTTCCAAGCGCACTATGGGGATAAAATCGTATATATATTTTAATTATTAGTTTATCTTAAATTTTACTATCAAGACAAGACAACTTGAATTTAAAAAACGGGGCTGGAATTTCAGTGAACATGATATTTTAAGCTTGAGCTTGAGTATGAATTTGACTACTTCATTCTCAGAAAATTCGTTCAGAGCTTAAGGCTAATAAGTTTAAAACTTAGTATAGCATCTTAATTTGATGTAAAAAATAATAAAGTGTAGTATCTATACTACTAGAACGTTATGATGAAGCCCTGATAAAAAGTTAAATTTTCAAATGTTGCTATATAACTATTTTAAATGTTTTGCTTAATTTAGAAATTTATCGTTTTTGTTAGAAAAGAAATAGGGACTTTCCGCTAAATTTTTATGTTGTTATATAAATTAATATATTAGTCGTATGAGAACAAGGTTCAGACACTGAAGAAATGCAATGAGTTGTTTTTAAATATTGTAGGGTAAAACACCCAGTGATCGGCATCGTTTAGGAGGCGCGCACAAATTTCTACGTCGAAAAATTTCAAGTTTTAAAGGTGCGGATCTTACATTCGTTAAGATACCTATCACTGGATTATATATGTATATATGTATGTAATGTAAATAAATAAAATTTGAATATGGGGGTTACTTTTGGGGGCCAAATTAGAAAATTAAAAAAAAAAGTTTTGCAAACTGTACCGTGTGATATATCAAATGAAATATATTTTTTATATTGTCTCAATTATTATAATTTTAAAATAAATAGTTTTAAAATTATTCAAGAAAAGAACTGACCATCCCCCTGTCACCGAAACTGCTGAGCCTAGAATTTTGCAAAAAATACTGCTCTTGAGTTATAGATTACAGGAAAGCCTATAACAAATCTACGGTCTTAAAAGAACATAATAAATCTCTCAATATTGGTGTTACATTTGCAGTTGAAATGTATAACAGAACATGTTTTTAACCCCCGACGCAAAAAGAGGGGTGTTATAAGTTTGACGTGTCTGTCTGTGTGTGTGTGTGTCTGTCTGTCTGTCTGTGGCATCATAGCTCCCGAACGGATGAAGCGATTTCAATTTAGTTTTTTTTGTATTAAA
>QYTT01092736.1:10286-23384 GCA_006980735.1 Dasypogon diadema
CCGTCTCGAAGCCGACCCTATTCTGCATCCCTTTCTCTGATCAATGAAGAAGCAAGTTCCCGGAACAATACAAAGGGATAAATGTACGGCAGTCACATATGGGTAACTACTTTTAGGAAAACGAACAAGATGAAAAGGCTTTCAGGAAGAACAACCCAAGGTCAAGAAGTCTAAAGATATGTACCTACCATTTGCTACGGAAAAGAAAAAAGAGAGGAGTCTGTATATTAGATATATTCTTAAATTTAAACCCTAGATCAAGGTAGAGGTTACGTCATGATCAAGTTCCGCTTTTCATGTCCTACAACTTATGTGCCTTCGCACACTTTATAGACATGACCAATGGACAAACCGGTTTTTTAGGTCGTGACTGTTACCACATTTGCCTCAAAAATTGTTTCTATTTCACGAGCTGCATCACACTAACACATGTAAATAAAGGATATTTCGGGTATTTCACAACTGACAGTTTCTCTATAAACACAAAATTTTCTCGTTCAACATAAAATGCATCAAGAAAACTGTTGCTTTTGATTCTCAGGACACACCGGTTTGTCCATTGGTTATGTCTACAAAGTGTGCGAAGGCCCCAGGTTGAAAACTTTTTTTCCCAAAATCTTATCTCTCTCGAGATATTCCCCCATCGCTTTACATACAATAGGTATAAGGCTCTGCATATTACATACACACTTTTGTAAGAAAAGAGAAAAAACATATATGTAGATTAAATATTTTTGTGCTTAACAATTTTTTGGGAGATAGAGATTGCGTCCGATATAGCCAGACTGTGGTTTGCTTTGAAATTGACTATTACTACCACAGTTGTGTGGTTCGGAATCCATTTTAACACTTTGACGAAAACTGATACTTTTAATATGAAAAACATGACAAAACAAGTAAAGGTTGCACAACAGTAGTTCCTGTAGTTTTAGTTTTAATAGCCTAAATAATGAGCACATGTACTGGGCTATCTCCTAAAAATTGACAATTATTGCATACGTGATTTTATTTGATAATTATCAAACCCTGACATCTTTTAATTGGTGTTCAATACCCACACCCACTCGATTAAGACGAAAGTCCGTCATAGATTTGCAGAAATATATCTTTAAATATTGCATTTATAGGAATATAACCTCAGAATCTTCTAGTGCGATAGTAAATATTTCGCGATACATATAGAATGGTTCTATAATTTTCAGCTCTGAAATAGATAATACCAGTAAAGTTGAATAACGTGTCGATGATTAAAACCAAACAGTACAGTTGCTTTATCTTCACGCATGTAAGTAATCTCAGAGTTAAAATTTACCATTAATAGCAGAACCAATAGAAGCCGTTTACATAAAAGACGATTCTAAATCTTCAATGTAAAAAATTACAGCTTAGATGTTGTTAACTAACATTTGCGTGGGTTTCGAGGAAGTTGGAACCGAAGAGAGACTAATTAAGCAAAGTATCTATTGAAGCAAAAACTCTTATCGTATTTTATCTTCTTTGTGGGCTTGGTAACAGCATCTCATCATGGGAGCAATTCCCGTCTCGAATCATTTAGTTATTTGCATGGATTCCTTCGTTTGCATACAACAAACAGAACAGTCAACAAATTTGTTAATTGAACTCTTCCAATCTTTCAAGTGGAGGGTAAATGATGCTTTCCCATTAAGCTAAATGCCGGCATTACTATTGAATTCTTTCAGACCTACATGAGATGCGTATGCGAGGAAAATAGAGGTTCTCAAGTACATCGATTAATTCTTTGCGTAAGTACTCTAGTGGCATTACCTGCAGAACCACTCTGTTTTAACGCTACCTCAAACGGATAATTACCTGGAATTTCTTTTATTCTATTGAATTGATGAAGATACTAAGCTGGAAGTGGTCATAGTCCCCCGCAACGATCGTACTGTTACTTGTATCTAAATATCTTGGATAACGTGTTGTGTGAAATTCCGACTTGAGTGCGAAAACTGTGCAATGTAGAGCAAATTTTCATAAAAAGTAAACTTTATGATATCTTTTTTTTCATTTTGTATGCAAATGTTTTCTGAGAACAAGATTTGCAAATTAGTTTCGGCTTCATTACGAGTTGCTTTTAGATAAAGCTGCCATCGTCTTAGTGTCTTCTTTCCCCCGTATCTGGATCTGGACTGGAGTTGCGGCTTTTTTCTTCTTTTTAGCAGTTCTTTTCAGTGAATAATTGATCAACTTTTTCATGATGTTCAGTTCAGTTCAGTCAATCGCTGTTTTCTCCCTTTGTAACTGATTTTCTCCCATCCGAGTCGATATTTTTTCCAATTGAGAATAAAATTTGCATAATTCAGTTTTATTGATGCTGTTAATTTCAATGTCAACAGTCTACTGGTGGTCACTGCATTAAAATATTAAATTACTTTAGTAACACGGGAATATTTGCTACACATAACAGCCATTTGGAGACCAGCTCTTCGGGTTTATGGTTGAAATGCAACTGATGTCTAATAAATTATCGATGAGATTACAAAAGATCGTTAAGAAATGGGAAATAGACGACATTTGGATGTTGGTTTTGTCATAGCTTCGAATGTAAATCAATGTTACGACATAGTTGTTTGGCAATGCAATTAAAATTGTATTATACTCCGATGTATTTAAAAAATGCTATCGTGATATTTTATTGCTGGTTGCAAATTTTTGCACTTAATAAAACTGCAATCAAATCAATGGGGATCTTGCAACTTTAAGAAGAGATGATATGATAGCTGTTTTTTTAATTAGTTTTCTCTAATTTAGCATATTGGTTTTAAAATATTTTTATTAAGTGGTAATAGCGTTGTATTAATTTATCGTTGAGCTCTTTTATGGGGAATTTTAAAACAGACATATCAAGTGTTTACTTCTATATAATATTTTAAATTTTCAATTACTATTTATTATCCATTTTTATTGCTTAAATTTCTATTTAAGAAGCTTAATTTCCCATTTCATTAGTTTCAACTTCCATAGCAAAAAGTTCAATACATAAAATTTGTTCAGCTATTTCAGCAAGGCTTTTGACAAACTTTCTCATAAATACTTCTATTAAATGCATCAGCCTGGCTTCCTGGTGATTTGGCTTAGTTAATGTGTTTTCTAGTGTGCCGCAGGACAATCACCTTGGACTTATGTTATCCATATTACTTTTAAAGTTTCCTTTTCTTCAGAATTCTCATGTTTATGCGTATGCTGATGGCTTAAAGATTTCTAAAACAATTTCAAGTAAAGAGTGTATGGATATTGATACTACCTTCGACCCCCAGCTTATTTTTCGGCCACATGTCGATAATATAATCAAACAAGCGAACTCTACATTTGCTTTTATTTAATGCTTGCCCAGAGTACTAGATGATCCTTATGTGCTGACATCTTTGTTTTCTTATTTTGTGCGTCCCATTCTTGAGTTTGATTGGATTGTTTGGATGTCGTATTTTAATGTTAATATTCTACTCATTGAGGCTGTTCAGAAGCGATTTTTTGTTTTGCTTTACTCTTGGTGGATTTCCTTGGAAGAACTCTGTGCGACTTCCGCCCTATGTTGACAGATTGAAAATTTTGGATATGGTTCTTTTCCCAAACGTAAAGAAACTTCATGTGTCGTTTTTATTCATGATCTTATGTCTGGTGTTATTTATTTTCCTTCTGTTCTCAGCCAAATAAGTATTAATAAACATTCTGGTTTGACAAAATTTCATGAAGTTATTTATGCTCGCTTCCTTAGAAAAAATATGGCTTATGACTATATGAACGTCTTTTTTAATTCTAGTTGTTAGTTTACTGCCTTTTGTATATTGCTATAATTTATTTAATTTCTATCAGAAGGCAGCATGTTTAGATTAATTTAACTTCGACCCGAATGAACTTGCGTACTTAGTATTTAAAATGAATATTTCTAACAGCTTGGGTAATTGCATTGTTGGTTACAATATTAACCCATAAAAACAAAGTTTATAACGCCTGATCAATTTTTCAATATAGACTTCCATTTTTTAATTTAAGCGGATCTGATTCTGTTTAGTTTGGGCACGTATTACTTGAAACTGCTTCGGTCATATGTCAATATTATATATGTTCACGTGCTATTGACAGTACTATTACTTCCATATTTTGGCGAATACTATAAATCATAATAATTATTCTTATTAGGATCATAATTATGGCACATATCTTCCGAATTTCGTTTCCGCGGCTAATGCCTGGGAAAAAATGATAACTGTACCCGGATAATATGTAAAAAAAGTATAATACTCACTGAATAATTTTTCCTTTTTGTTACTCATCTACCTTTATATACTTAATAACGATCCATAGTAGCATTTATCCTTGGCATTTCTCTCGAAATAACCCAAGGTTGACAATCCAACTAAAAGAATTGACAGTCGGTGATTCGTGGTGGTGAAACTACTGCGGTTTGATCTTCACAACATCTGAAAAGAAAACTTAGGCCTAAATATCACTCATGATATTTGTTCAGTAAAGGCACTACTCATGGTGTAAAAATTCTGCGGACAGTACCCATATAAACTTGTCCATGGTCTTTTTTGGTTGATCCTTGTCTAGAGGATCTTGTCAGCTCGCTATAAAATCTGGAAGACTTACGTGTTCAGAATGGGGTACGTTGTTCCGGAATGAAATTTCGAAGATAATGAGAAACGTGGAAAACTCCGTATGCGGAGTTAATGATTTCAAAAGGACTTTGGGATGTCCTATATCGTCAACTGACGATAACGTATTCAAAATACCATCAAATGTCGGCAGAATTGAGCTGTATTTCAAAATATTTGAACGAAGCCTCTTTCAAAGTTTCAGCACTTCATGATAAACTCCTGCCTGAACTGGAGGATGAGGTTTTCAGTTCGCCCCACGTTGTGAGCAGGGTCGTCTAACTTACTGTCATGTCTATGATATCAGCTAACATATCCACACAAAAAAACTGTTTAGATTTGTTATATATAACACCCGATGACAAGGGCTTGGGCTACAGAGTATAACCGAGAAGGCATCACCTTGCGCTTGTCTGACTTCATTATTTATTTAAAATGATATTTTTAGCATCATCATGGCTATAGATCCTGAAACAGTAATACAGAAAAAATTTCCTGGCTATTACAGTCTAAAGCGTCAGAGTAGAGCAGTCAGTTTGATCATCTTCCTTACTCCTCTCAGAGTTGAGAAGATTGTATTTGGACTTTAAGAACGTGGCTTCATTTAACCTGTTAGTTTCATTGCTTTGAAGTTACATAAGTTGTTTTGGGCTTAGATGAGGGGCTAAGCTCTCCAAACGTTAGCGGTGGAAATATCCATTATTTAGTTTGATTAACGCAGTAAGGGTTAACGTTTGATCCAGTAGCTTTTTGTCTTGAAAGAAGGAGATCGATCAGGTCACATCTTGGCGATAAGGATGTTGTCAATCCTCCTGGAATTAAAAATTACTCTTATTAGTGATAAAAGCTTTCGCGAGGCTACTGCAATAGCTTGGCATTAGTAATTAGGACGAAAGTTTAGACAATAGCGGTGCTTATTTTTTGGAATCCCGAAAAACAAGCAACACCTGTGAAGGATAAGGCTTCACACCAAAGGGCAAACCCGTGCTAGACTCCGCAGCTGATTTGTTTCTTTGCTCCGCTCTTGACTAGAACAGAACGAGCGGCAATGTTCGAAGTATATATGCTCTTTTATGTCTATAGAATTCTAAAGTCAGCAGAGTGCTACGTGCATATGAATGATTTTATTTCGTCGAAATTCGAGCCCCGATCACTATTTCTAGGACAGCTACAGCTAATGTTATAGAAAACAAAACACCACAAACAGTGATTTTAAGTTTTAACTTTCCCTTCACAGCTTTGTTCTTTTTTACAAGCCCGAAGTTCGGATCCCAGCCTCCGCGAAAAACGCTACCAGCTATTAGTTTAGCTGCAACACCGCAAGGAGTGCCCGAACACTGCAAGTAATGCCACGTTTTTGGCCTTTACCCTGACCTCGATGACAAATACGAATGTAATTAATCACTTTACACTTAAATTATAAAAGTAGAATCAAATATGAAAGAAATTAAATTTGCAATTAATAGGCAAACTCGCTTTTAGAGTTTTGCAAGAAAAAGAAAAACAACCCTTTCTTGCTTTTGTGAACGGAAACATTATCGACAGACCGAGTGCTGCTTTATAAGCTCATGTTTTGAATTTAATTTACTGACTTAAAACAAATTATACTCGGATAGTTTGTCATGTAGTAAATTATGAGAAGTACTACTTTTAAATAGCAAGATGAAAATTAAGAAATCTATATCTAATGGAAATGTTAATCATGGATTATTTGTCCTCAGTTTCGATCGCTAAGATTCGATCAGCCCATCATGGAATAGTATAACTCATATTACCGAATTATATATGGTATGAGCACATAATCCAAATGGTTTGCAAATAACCAACACTTCGAATGACTTGCGCATAATACCTTCAGTTATCGCTATTCTATAATTTTGCAGTTATTACCGCGATAATCTCTCTTACCGATCTTCGCTATAGATGTTGATATAATGAAGTTTTCGCATGGGATATGAAGTTCATTTATCGCTCTGTTAACTGTAAAATGTGAGTTTCTATTATTGCTACTATCTAATTACACACGAATGTCCATAGCTGCCTCTAACCCCAGTGAATGTAGAACTACTATTCTAGTCATTCCATGATTTTAACAGAACCTCGGGATGACAAAAGCAATGAATTTAAAATTTTAATAACCATAAAATATAGCGAAAAATGTCTGTATATTACTTGGGATACCGTGGTAACTGTTCACCTCGCAGGAAGTTACCACAAATGACCTGTCCAACAATGGTGAAATGCATGAACATACCTGGAAATTATGATTATAGCTGTTTCTGCGGAAGAAGGTACATGAAGCTAATTCCAAGGTCTGCGAAATATGCCCAACTCGTCCATTGATCACATTGGCATAGTGATCGTCTTGCAGCTTCGATATCTTTTCTTGTATAAATAGAAAAGCATTTCGCGAGCCTTGTACGCCTCGGCTGTTCATCTTTATCGAGTTGCATTATTTAAGGTTAGAGAAGGCATCGAATGAGCGGTGAAAAATGTCCAGTCATTTCTGGTCGAGCTCCACTACAATTACTTTTCTAACTCTGGAGCTGCAACTAGTTTGGTATCGGGACTCCTCTGTCGATATGATGAAGATCATTTGTTATTGGCTAGTAGAGGGGAGTGGTCAAATAAAACTGTTATCATACTTTACAAATAGGTTGAACAAAGTATTGTGCACAGGTGAGGAGAAAGAGCCGGTCGATTAGTAAGAATGCCGACGTTAGACTCTAACCTACAGGCATAACTGCGGCATAAATAAAATCTACGGAGATATCGACTGCCAGATCTAGCAAATAACCGCAGGCAATCTTTTCTAAAAGAGAGGAATCCAAGCGACTGCGTTTTGAAATGTGTGCAATTAGCCTGTCCAAATTTCTCACGTACTTGAAAATTTCCACATACCATCAGATTGTACCATCTTTCGGAACTCCGGGAACTTTGGCTTTTAAGTTGCACTCACATTTTTACATTTATATTTCCTTTAACTCCACAAAGTTGGGGTATGTGCACATTATTCCGAGATGACGGTTGGAATGGCCAGAATCCAGATCTCGTTATAGATCTCACGAAAAAATGTAGCCAAGCCATCCGGGCTGCCCTTAATCTAGAAGTTACATGGAGGTAACTGCTCCTTAAATCTTTCAGTCAGTAAGCAGGTAAAACGAGAAAATTCCTGGAATTGTGGACATTTTCATATATTAATGTGCAGAGTTTTATATTGCTTTTCCTTTCGTCTTCTACAGCATCTCACACTCGTACCGTCTACATTGCCTCCAAGTGTTTCCAAGGAATGAAATTTTAATTGCCTTTGCATGTGCTGAGCGAATTGGTAAGCTTAGCTTGGGCAGGCGAACTCAAGCAATTTCTCACATAGTGTGCTCTGTCGTTAGCAGAACGAGAAGAAATAGTTATAGAAAAGGTGTTGAAATAATAAAAATGAAGTTTTACTGCTTTTTGATAGGTAAGTGTAGCTATCTGCACGTTGGCGATTCTATTCTCCTGGGCATGACGGTGGTATGAGTCAAGTACAGTGGACAGGGTTAAGTTAACGAACACCGTCTCTAAGGTAAGACAAATTTAGGATATGATGTAATTTTTGCACTGCACTGACCGGTTAAGTCACAAAGAGACCGAGATAAATTAGATAAAAGAGCAGGTTTAATATACAGCCAGCACGGAACTTTATGACTTTAATTTAGTGTGAATTTACTTGTTTTCAAGGAATCTCATCTTTTTATGGCAACAAAGTAATATGGGCAACAGATTCTTTCACAGGTGTTTGACAGCGGCGAATTAGAATATGAAATAGGTAACATTAATTGTGCAGAAAACATTGCTAACGTTGCGGTTTTACAGTCAACTTATTTCTGCAAGCATTCTCAGGTGAATTCAAATATCTTTGGATAAACTAAGTCTGAGCAGAGATTTGAATCGAGATAAAAATTCGAATCTTAGCAGCGATCAATTCGTTAGCTTGAATAATTTTAATTTACTAGGTATAAAAAATTTAACCTCAATCTCAAATAAAATATCTATATATCTTTTTAATACATCAGTATCTTGGTGAAAATTTTATATACTTTGCAATCACTAGCAAAGTAAAATGTCCTGTTGACTCTTTATAATAATTTAATTCGTCAGGTAGAAATGACATTTATCCTGCGATTTTATCATAGAATAAATATGAAAATATCTTGTCGATAGGATATGCCCCTTGCAAGGGAAACTTAAGGTAGGCGTTGGAAGTTAAGTGTAAGGAAGATATGGTAGGTGCTAGAAATGATTAATAAAAAGTGGTTAAATCTTTCACACCAACAATATATTGGCGCCTTCATTAACGTTTTACGAGATGATATAGAGGTATAGAATGAAGTCAGAAGACTATCTATCGGGAAATACATTTCACACATATAGGGTGACAATGCGAGTTTTGCTGACTTGGACGGCGAAAGAAGGGAGGGGAGGGTTTCCTGAGGAAATCTCCAAGAAAGGATGTTATTATCACAGCCATGAGTTTTTGTAGTATGCCTCTTTATAAAGCACGATTTATCATACACTCCCCTTCGCTCACGGCATGCATTGCAGAGGGTCTCTTTTCACATCACCAATTAAGACATATGGAGATTTTCATGTTTCTGATTACATTTGGATTCATTCTCTGTCTATATACAAGATTTTTGTTTCAGGCTCCACTATAAGTACAGTTGCTTGGAAGTTGAATGCAACCCTCGGATCTGCCCTTGAGTGTTGTCGTTATAAGCCTTTGGCTTAACACGTTCATGCCGGCGTGTACCACCAGTGGTACACACGAGAACTTTAAGAGAAAATTACTCGAAAAACTACATACAACATGAGAAAGCTCTCTTACTAATAAAGCGCCGGCGTGAACGTGTTAACCGGGTCTTCTTCACTCGTAATTTGTTTTGAATCGTTTTTAATCAGTTTCAGAGTTCATCGTGAAGTTGTGAATATCCATTTCTGAGTATCTCGTAGCATGTTTCCTTGAAATAGGCTTGGTCCGTGCAACTGTCTGGATCAGCTAGCAATTCCCTGTGATTCTTCTCGAACTCCTCCCAATATTCTCGAATGGTAGTCAGCCTTTCCTCGAGATATGCTGCTGTTTTGCACTGCACAGAGTTCTTCTTGTAGTTCCTGAGATACCTTTCTATCCCCTTATAAATTCTTGCCACTGCAACAGTTCCTTCAGATGATCCATGTTTGAGCTTGAAACAAACTGCTTATAAACTTGATGTAATCTTGTGATCATGTCGGGATCACTAAAGCACTAAGTCTTTTCTCAACCCACAAGCTCCCCAACACAGCCTCACGTTGGGGAAATTAAAAGCTTGGTAATGCTTGACCGAATGAATCCATTGTTCTTTATGTCATCATATTTATACAAAAATTTTACATATTAAGCAAATACTCTGGCACAGGTTCCCACAGAACTCATGATAAAAATTGCACACCTTGTAAAGACACATGAAATTACAGTAGCTTGAAATTTTCACACAAAATTTTGTTGACAATCTGAGGAAATTCGTGAAGCTGTCTGGAATTTTTGTTAAGATTTCTATGTTGTGGGAACTTGTACTGAGAATAATAGAATTTAATTTTTGATTTGATTTCAGATATTTTGATATTATTTGATTATTTTATGTTAACAATAGGGTTGCCATCTGAGCTTATATAATACCTTAAAAGAAATCTTATTTACGTGGAATTTATTCGAGATGTTTTTTAGAGCCGACCATTGCTTCGGAATCTTCAACAGTAACAAGGCGAAAGATCAAAATTTTTCACGATATTTATATTTCTAGAGTAGTCACAACAACCCGCAATGTTTGTTTGTCCATGTTGTTCTATGCCTGTTCAATTAATAAAAGATGGTAGAGTGAGAATTAAAATAACCAATATTTTGCATAATCTCATCAATTATTGATTTTGATTGATTTGCTTCCTATCTTTTCACCAAGAAAATAAAACTACCTTCAAAGAACTTATCAATTACTGGACTTTTTTGCAAGAAACCGCCCAATTGTTTCAGCAGACAGGCAAACAATTCGCAATGTATTACAATTAACAGCCAGAAAAAATCTTATCCTTTATAGCTATAAAATTTACATTCAAACAGACGTAAAGAATACAACATTATTTAATTACATGATTTGGTTAACAGGCGATTATATAATTAATTAAATTAATTAAATTATATGTTGCAATAATTAGTAGAAATCTATTCTAACGAGCAATTCCAAAGCAAGATTTTTCAAGGAAGCTATACTCCTTCACCAGTCGATAATTTAGTTGAATTACTACTTTCCATGAACAATATAAAATTAATAATTTACTTTTCTTTAATACTTTTCGTTATATTGTAATTAGAAGCATATATTTCTTTTTAAATCAAAACAAAATGTTGTATATCTTGTTCAAAATGCATAGAGTAACTACGTTTAAAAACCATTTATATTTTTTCAAGCCTTTACTGCTATCCTATTTCTTGTAGGGGCGCGAACATACCTATGTAATATATTCTCATAAATTCAGTCAATGTTTGTTATGAAACAGTAATATCACCCGATGTAATTTGAAAACAGAATTTGCACGTACAATCCTAATATTTTATGAAAATCCTACAATGTTCTAGACCAGTGTGGCAACCTAAACCCAGAATCTATTTCAGGTGAGCCTACGCTCAAAACGTTGAAGTATTTATGCATTCACTTCTTGAACCTCGACTTGGTAAAACTGGATCTGCTTAGACATTCACTGTCCCTACAAGTTGTTCGCCCATCCATTAGCATCACCTATAAATTCAAGCCACAAAATCTTGAGATTAATTCTCAAATGCAGATAAATTTACTTTTCTGATTTAAGACCTACCAGCAGTCAATTCCGTAAGCAGAACTTGTTTCTTCATTATTTGCCAATAAAGAACAAGACAATCTGTGGAGTTTGTCCAGAATTTCATTTCTCGTTAATTTGTTTGTTTCCATCGCCGTTCTTTAAAATGGTAAAGGAAAAACCACTGTACAAAAGATAAGTAGGGACAGGTGTTTTGATGTATTCGCTCTTGGTGATATTTAAACAAGTTGCCTTGCCATTCTTAAGGTACGCTCATGACACTCGACTTAGTCATTTCTCTCTTCCTTTTTTACTTGAATAAAAAATCCTCATTTATTACAAACATAAACTTCCAAAGGTGTGTTCGCCTTAAATTCATTTCATTTTGAATTATGTTACCTCGGTATGGTGCCCGAGGATAAAATCTGTTATACAGGAGACTTCCAGAAGAGTTCTCTGCCTGCTTCCTAATAAATTTCCATAATGAGGGAGACCACGTTATCTTAAGGAGCATCGCAAGATATTGATAATTTATTGATAGCGATCAGATTGTGTTCTAATAAATGTTGACTCTATTAGGGAAAAATAAAGATTAGCAATAGTCATACTATTACCGTGATTTGTAGCTCAATTATTTTATATTGATCCAAATGCAGTTCCCAAGAGTGTATTTATACAACCCTATTATGAATACAAGTTGTAACGCATAAACAACCTTGAGCAACTATTTAAATAATAAAAACTAAGTTGAGACAATTATTAAATATCTCTCTTCCAAAAATAGAGTTCAATATATTAAAAGCCATGGGTCTGTTATAGCATCTAATGCTATATGCAGACGGGGGGAGGAGTTTTAGTCTGTAGTTCAGACAGGCTTGGCTGCAAGTCTGACATAACCCGAGTTGAAAGTCCGTAAATGGATATATATATATGATGGCACTGAAAGATCACATGTCAAGACGAACATTGTAGATATATTATGACAAAGTCCTTTTAATCAGCCCAGTGGCTTTCATATAGGTTTCAGAAGAAATGCAGAATGACTTAGGAACTATGAAGATGGAATCGACGCGTAAGGTTCTGTTTTCGGTGGTGGATTTTTAAGAATTGTACGCAAAAGGATGAGACGCAATCAGTTTTCGACACAGTTAAATTAAAAGATCAGCGATTAGTATCATAATACTAACGAAGTCTTCACTCTATAACACAGCTAATGACTGACATGAACATATAGGTATATAGAAACACAAACCAAAGCTGTAACAACTGGTTTGACAAGGAATGTAGAGTTAAAAATAAAAAAGAAACCCATATAAGTTATCTCGGAAGATCCCCTCAAAGCAACAACTTGTAAGTGTTTACGCTTATCTAGGGCAATATTATTATTAAGTTTCCCTTCTAGCCTTTCCAATAAATATGTACCCACTTCTGCATTTAGCGTTCACACATTTTAAAGAAATGTGTTAAGATTGCGCTCCCTGACAAGCATGTACACGGAAAAAAATATTTTTGTCAGAAACGCTATGTTACAAAGGGGAAATTTTATTGCATTCTCCCCTATAAAAATATCTAAGTTCCCTATCAGAAAAGATAATCTTCCTAAACAATTATGAGAAATTGTTATTTCCATAGT
>QYTT01092736.1:27759-58754 GCA_006980735.1 Dasypogon diadema
ATTATGTTTGTATGTATATGTATAATTTGAAAAAAAAATAAACGTATTTTATATTTTAAAATTATTTTTGAATTTTATTCATCTAAAAATTATGGACCATGATTAACAAATCACAATTTTGATGAATTTTAATCAGGTATGGTGAACATTTCATGCAATTTAGGGAGAAATATTATTCGTAATATTCACAAAAATCAGCATTCTTGCACAACTACTGTGATTTTTGTTCTCAATGTTTAAGAGTAATAAGAAGAAAAAGCATTGGCATAAATCATAACATCTTCATAATAACTCATATATCATGATGAACTTATGTCATAAGAATACGCCTATTAAATGAAGAATTTTTGGAAGCTTTGATTAATGAAGAAGACATGATTTTCATTAACGTAAAATGTAAACGCTCCTAAAATTTTCGAAATTAGCGCTTTGCTATCTAATACCAACTTCAAAATTCTTATTAGTAATGAAATAATAGACTTTCTTATTATTTAATTTTCTCGAATTTAATTTTTCTTTAGATTTTTGTGAATATTCTTTATTTCCTCTTTATGGGATTATATTGTTGGAAACTGTGATTCATTAGTCGAATTTTTGATACAAGTGTTTCCAATAGATTGTCATCTAGAAGTGATGGGGAATTTAGTAATAAGATGCTTAGATTTGTGAGGCGAAGCCCTTCCTTTAATATAAAGAGAATTTTGGCGTGGAGAAACATTCCACAAGTTCCACATTGTAGGAAACTTCATCCTTAACACTCAACACCTATTTTGGAACTACTAGTACAAGATCTTCCGACGAGGCAGAACTCCACGTTGGTACTTCGCTCGTGCAGTCAAATCATCGCTATCACCTAATGAATATTAACGTATTGATCATCAGAGAGGCGAACCATGTTTCTCCTCTATGTGAAAAATACTTTAAAGGACTTTAATTTCGAAAACCCCAATAAAAATGGTAAACAACCCATGGGATGTGTTGTGTTTCATTTCTGTGAAAAAGTAAGAAAAAGATAATAGGGGAAAATTTCGAGTTAAATGCAATTTTTCCTAAAATTTATTGATGAAAGGCAATGTTCGTTGAGTGGAGGGTTATACATGAATGAAGTTGACACCTAAATAATAACCTGTAAAACAAGACCTATTACCCTTCCGTGTGTTGAATGGTTCCGAAGTTATGATCTAACTCGGACGCAATTTCTTTAAGACACAATACCTCAGTGGGTATAACAGATGGATGACCGTCTCCCACACAATTTTTCTTCTTAGAATGAGCCAAGAAATCACTCCTTGATGGATTAGCGTCTCAAACCGGGACACCTTGTATAAATATTAAAGCTTTTTCCTCGCCATTGATGCGGGGCTTGAAGTTGGATCAAAAGGTTGCGGATAGCAGAATGCAGATTTGAAGGTCAATGCGAATAAGTAAAAATGAATGGTCGCGGACAATTCACTACATACTCATTACTTTCTTTCTTCCCTCCATCTAGAGCATAAGATAGTTGGTCTAAACTATTTATAACTCCTTTTCTAGTTAGGATAAAATAATATTCTTTGGATAAAATTTTTTGTATATGCGAAAAAAAGAGAGCACTAGAAAGTGAAATTTTGCACTAGCTTATATACCTATCCTTTTTATAGAAGTATATTATTTACTAGACTGTTTTCATGGATATGGAACATTCAATATTTGACTGAACTGAACAACTGCAGAACACAGTTCAAAATGAATATTACGCTACTAAATAGATGAACCCTGAATTGTTTTATTAATTTGAAATAAAGCAAAAGTATCTCTAATGAAAATCGGCAGGCTCACCCACTCAGAGCTCGTTGTTTACAATTTTTGTCTGTTTCCCACAATCAAAGAGATCTTCAACGATCGACGTTTTTCATCAGATAATGAGATAATTAAATGCATGGAGCCAATTTCGTGTTCTGTGGTGTTGAAAGTAGCTTGACACCAATTAAGGGAATTACAGGTAAAATTGGATTAGTAAATAAATATTTCTCAAGGCAATTCATCGTATACAGTCGCACTTGAAGTACACAATTGCAAGACTGCGACGAATCTGTCGTGCTCCTTTTTGGATTGGATATTTGGTAATTTAACACTCTAATTAAAGTAAACATGTTTAATTAGGATTTAGTCTTTTAATTGTTCCTGTCTTAATTATGTGTACAGTAATTTGCTGAACTGAATTGCCACAAAAATGAAACGCATTTTCCCACTTATTTAATTGATAAATTACAAGTAAATGCTATTATTGCACAACTAATATAACTAGTGGAGTAAAAAGTATATATGAGTGCCAATATAATGCAGATTACAAAAAAGTTGGAATTTTTCTAAATGTATATGGGAGACTTACAAAGCAAACAATCACAGAACCATTCACAATTTATATTTCCGTATTTTTTAAATTTCCTGCTGTCCCCACAATGCCCAGACATCAGACACAGTAAGTGAACAAACATTAAACATGGGAGTAAACAGCAAGAACTTCAGCAGAATATCAGCATTTCCTTTCCACGGGATTTTTCTGGGCTGACAAGTATACAATGAAAACCTGGGAAAGTTAGGTTGCACGGTGAACATAAACATTTCGTTGGCATAAATAAGATCAAGCAACGAGGTAAGCACAGATAAATCCATCCTGTTCCCGTCTCCGTATATAAAATGAATGGAGGAAGTGTGCTTTTTTTCAATCAAAGAAAAAACTAGTTCACACTCAGTTGCAGAAATAAATCGTAACTGATTTAGAACGATTCGGTTTTCTTCGAGCGTGTTAGGCTAGGAAATTCGAAGTTACTACGTCCAATCGCTTTCTCTACTGTTATGGACTTAACAGCGTAGAGATTGCACCTGGTTATATGATTTATTTGAATTGATTGCACAATTAAAGTCGATCAGATCTAATCCCAGCCATATAAGGTGCATTTTTATCACCTTCCAGATAGTTTTGTGATATCCGTGGCCGTTTCCTGCCCCTTACATAATATATTCAAAATTTTTATAGGCAATAAACGTAAGCATATCGCCTACTTTAAACCCTGAACAGGCAACCGTGTGGGAACTAGTGAATTAAGGCATTTAGATAGTACAAAGGCCAAAGGCTATCTATCATTTGAAGCGAGCACTAATTATTCGAAACGCACAATTGAGTCGCACCAATTCGAACAAGTGTTCTCCAGAAGGCATTCGAGCTGGGGACAACGCCTCCGTGTAGCTGCAATTTTCACTATTTTTGGATTTAGTTCGAGATCGCTAGCAACTCTACGGTGCCTGGAACTGACGACGGCTATGTAAGGTGTGTTTTCCAAGTGAATCTCTGGTCAGTCTCTGGTCAAGTTCTCAGGTTAATTCTATTACCGCTGCGCGTATGCTATTAACTTTTATGTCAATTTGGAAACATTTTGTTAGGAATTTGTACTATTTATGAGTTCGGTTAAGCCATGTAATCGCATAAGTCAATAAATTTTGTTCTATTCACTAGCGCGATGTGAATAGCGCACAGTGAAGCTATAAATATGGGTTAGGAAATAAATGCCTGGAATCTGGAAATTAAATACTCTCGGGAGGACAAAAATTCTAGACTATAATTCTGTCTATCTCACTATCTGTATGACTGTCATCAATAATATTATTTTATTTCAATAGGGGATTTTATTTTGAGGGCTTATTTTTAGACGATAAAGGTATAAACACATATAGGTTATCCTAATTATCATTTCAGGAGATATAAAATTTATTAAAATAAACAACCGCGTAAAGAAACAAATCCTCATTCAAGTCATTACTCTCAAAAGAAAAGGCAAATGCAGTAGTGTGGAGCTGAGGTTACCACATCATGACCATCAGAATTATCATAAAATTTCCAATGTAATTAAAAGTAGCCACAAATCAAATTAAATATACCAGCAATTTGTAATGATTTTACAATTTCTAATCACAATTTAAATTTTCCAACTTATATCCAACATGCGTTCTCCTTTGGCATCCTACTGAGAGGCATCCTCGAGACTCGGATAGCCGCGGTCATCCAATTAGTAATTTACTCTGAGGGCCACTGTAAAATCGTTTACAAAGTTCCTGGCGATCAAATTAGTTGTTACTGGTGCCTTGTGGAATCGTTTCGATATCAATCTCAGCGGGCTGGACATAATCTGCGCCTCATAGGAAGAAAACTGGCCTATCCGTACACCTCAAAGTATTGGTTTGGGTTCTATAGAGCAGACTCCCTTATTATGACGTTCAAGACCCGTCACATTTGAGAGTGCAGACATAAAAATAGCTCACCATGCATGATTGTTATAAAAATGGAGAGAAAAAAATGGTTTTATATTGCAGACTACCTTTTATGGGCCTCCCACAGTTACGTGAGAATTTCCACAACCCTCCATTACAGTGTGGAGGACCGTCGTCGTCACAGGCCGAGTGATGAAAATTTATGATTGAAACCTAAAAAATAATTGAATCAACCGCAGTCTCAAATATGGTGCTATTACGGCAACGATGAGGATGACGGGTGGAATGTTGCAGCAATTGAGTTGTTCAGGTGTCAGATTGCGATGTCGGGAAAATGAGAATAATTTTGATGATGAGTTTGCATGATGATCGTGAGCAAAATTAAATTGCTCTTGTGACTTTTAATAAAAACATGTTTCACCTGCCTGTCATCAGAGGTAAGCCTGTAAGTGATTAAAGAGTTACTTAGGGTAAGGAGGTACATCTCTATTTCAATAGGAAATTCCTTCGAACGTATGGTTCAAGCAACAAATTTTTACAACTGTATGTTCAAAGATCTATCATATTTCTATTGGTACTGAGGAACTACAATAGACACAGAGGCAAATTAACCTGGTTATAGAATTTTTATGTGACAGTGAGGCAAAGAATAAAATACAAAACAGACACTAATATTGGTGTGAAATAAGATTTTCTACTGTAATATTAAAAATTTCTTATATAAAAGTTGTCATCATCATCTTATTATAATGATGTACAATTTTTATACTAGCAAAGTACCAGTTCGGTATACTTACCATTTACACATCAAACGCAACCATATCAAAGATATTTACAACCAACGTCCGCCATTTTCAAAAACAAGACCCTAAAAAAGCAAAAATCAGCCTCAATTGCTAAAAATTGAAAACTTTTTCAAATTCAAACCAAATGAAGTTCAATACCAACCAGTTTTGCATGTTAAAATGGTTATTATTGAAGTTTATTTGGTTGTATTCGGATTTGAAAAGATTGCCAAATTTTTGAAAAAGTCAACGCTTATTTGTTGTATTTGATCTTGTTTTTGATTTGATTGGTCCTCATATATATTTCGAAAATTTCAGCGCAAACACTAATGAGACGATTTCAACTAAATTTATCATATGTTAGTGTAGCTAACGTAATTATATTCTTTAGCGAACGTTAGCAAGACTTGTTGTATAATTTTACGAATCGTGGATTGTTATATTGAAAATCTCCAAGATTCTATAAAAAATCTAGCACACGGCGCTTTGAGCTAAACTTCCAGTATTAGTTCTTGAACCGTATCATTTTCTTTGGATGGAAAGTATTTTCTGTAATCCTCCGATGTATAATACATTTAGCAATTTTTCTAGCATGATTATTGGGGTACCACTAAGTTCGTACGAAATTATATAAACATCAACTATGACCCGAGGTCGTCTGTTGAGGTGGCTAGTTACAATGTATTTATGGAAAAAATTAATGTATATCGAATTAGGAGAGTCTATATTTATATAGTTAGTAGTAAATGCACTTCTTCTATTTATTAATTAAATTCTTCAATAAATAGAAGCCAGTTTAGCGTAATTAATAAGTAAATTAAATTCGTCGCCGAGTAAAGATCAATAATGTTTCGCTCTTCGTTTCCAAATGATATCTTACGGAATTTTCTAAGAATAGGACATATTACAAAGTAATGGAGGAAGTCTTCATCTTCATTAATGTCAGTAAAAATATATTAATTTTATTTTAAAGTGTTGAATATCTTCTTTATTTACACACATTCAGTCGGACGCTTTACCTTAAGTAAGTCGCGTAAAAAGAAATCAAGTAAAACATCATCTAAAAGCAATTCGCGTGAAAAGAAATCAAGGTATAATGCCGAAACCATTAGAAAAGTGTTGCGCAGAACAAAATATAACGAAAGAGTGGCATAAAAAAAACTGCTTTAACCAAGAGTAGGAAACTTCATCCAAATTTTGCGAGGAAGTACATACACTAGCCAGAAAAAGTCTGCATACACCAAGTTATCTGAAACTATATTTCAGATAAATTCACGCTTTGTTTGTTTTGTAATGAGATTTATTGTCGTACATTCTTTGTACATTTAGATTTTGGGAAATTCTAACAAAATATATTTCGCGCAAATGAAAAATATAGAAAAAAATCAGCAAAAAATGTCACGAAAATTCAGTAGAAAAAGTCTGCTTACACTTTCAAAATTGTGTTATTTCGAAAAAATGTTGTAAAAATTTCAAGAGAATTTTTGTTCGTTCACATCTTTTAATTAAACTAGCAGGTCTTATAATAGTGCAGTTAATGTAACATATGGGAAAATTACACATCAGAGTTGTATTATTAATGCACTAGATAACATGAAGTCGGAAAGACAAGAAATTGGTGTATGCGAGCGTAAACTCATTATAGAATTACGGAAAAAAGGGAAAGTTTTCGGGAAATTGGCAATATTGTGGGGAGACGACATTCATCTTTGGAATGGGCGGTGAAAAATTTTGAAAAGACGAGTGTTAACACCTTAAAATCGCTTCTGGTCGTCCTTAATGTTGACCCCAAGAGAGGGAGCAAAGGGATTTACGGGCATATCGAACTGTAAGAAGAACTTTATTTCAAGAATCAGTCGCCGAAATCGAACTATCTTCGCAAACAAATACATTATCAAGTCAAATAAATTCTAGGAGAAACTCATTTTCGAATGAGAAGTAAATTTTGTAGTTTTGAGATAAAAGACCGGAAAATCGTCTGGAGAAAATCAGGCACAGCATCAATGAGATGAATATATGGGGGGGGTGTCCCATACAAGTGTTCTTCACAAAAATGGCACAAATTTTTGAAGTCGATCTTTAAAGTTAAACTGAACTGTAATCGAATTCTAGATATTGTTCAGCGTGAGTAAATCAAAGTATTTATATTTATAAGATTATATGTTCTACTTCCAAATTTACGTTCCAAAAAACTTTTAGAATTTAACAAAAAATCCGAAAATTTAATTACATTTTAAATTTTGGCGCCTGCTTCTGCCGTCAGTATGGCACATGACATGCAGAAAATAGACAGATATAGGTCGAATATACTTTTGTCTTTTGCCGGCGTTGTTAGGCGAGATATTTAAACAATTATTTTTGGGTTTTTGAAAAAGAAGAAATTTATAGTTTTAAACGTATATAATTATAGAAACAGACTAATAAATTTTTTTTTGTTCCATATCTTCTATCTCTATCTCTATGCACAGCATTAAATAAAAAAAATCTGATACTCTGAAATACAGCGGTGGTAAAGTAATGGTCTGTGGGCGTATGGCAAATAGTGGTGTAAGAAAATTAAAGTTCATCGTGTCTACCATGAGCTGATATGACTACCCAAACATTTTAAAACGGAATTTAAAATTAGGTGCTGGAAAATGTTGATTAGGTGATGAATACTACTTAAGGCACGATAATGACTCCAAGCACACATCGGATATTGTGAGGTTATGATTGCTTTATAATGTTACAAAACAGTTGCATGTACCACATTGATTCTCCAGAATATTTATGGGATCTACTAGAACGAAAAATTCATTAATATCACATTATTTTGAAGAATGTGTTAAAAAGAGTTCTGCGGCAATCTTAGGACAACATCAGTACTCAAGAAACCTCAAAACTTGTGTATTATAGGCAGAAGATATTGCAGGAAGTCCTCAAAAGAAAAGGATGTGCAAATCTTAAGTTAATTAATATTATTTATATTTTTATTTTGACTGTACACAGACTTTTTCTACCGAATTTTCATGACCTTTGCTGTTTCTGATTTTTACCTTTCATTTTACATTTACTCAGACTATATTATGCTTGCATTTCTTAAACTGTGAATATACAAAAAATATATAGAAAATAACTTTCATTACAAAATCCACAATTAGCTTGAATTTCCCTAAAAACTAGTTTCACATTACTGTGTGTACGCAGACTTTTTCTAGCTAGCGTATTTAAATAAAGATATTTCCTTTTGATGTAAGGTAAGTTAACCACTAAATTATGGAAATTTGTCCTAGTATCTCGAGTATCTTGAAGTATTGTTTCAAATGTAAAATCAAGTAAAACCATATAAAAATGTTAACCCATGTAAAATCATGTAAAGTCGATCCATTCTTCATACAAGAAAATCTTTCTTCCTATAACTTTGATTATTAGTATTTGTAAGTTAACGTAAGATTTTTAAGATGTAAAGTCTCGATTTCTAATCTGAGGACACAATTTGATGTTTCAAATAGAGAACTGCTGTAGTTTCTCGATTTCTTAGTACTCTTTGAAATTCCCGTTTTTTATTCTATTGGAAGTTTTGAACTAAGTTGACTTTTAGGTTGGCAAACAGTGGTTGATGTTGTTTCAGCCGTAGTTATTGGTGTGCAATTGTGCATTCTGGTAAATATCATGAAAAATAAATTTTTATTAACGAACCGAAAAAGGCCTATGAAACTTAAACCGGTATTGTACTACACATTTTATCTCTACCAATAAATAACACTGATTTTCTTTACGATCAATTATTTCTCCTATAATTGAATTACGATCTCAAAGCTATTTTTATTTAAAAATATCTTGTAAAAAACGAACTTATAATATTGAAACACATATACATAGTACGAAAATAAATCCTCAAGGGCAATTAACTCAGGGTTAACTTCGGTTATTGCTCATAAAAAATGGTACAACCTGTTCAAGCGAAATTACACTCGAAAGTGAGGATGTGTAAACTGAAACTAGACAACTTTGAAGCGACAAAAACAGTCGAATCTTTAAATTACAATCGAATATCGACCCGCTCCCAGGCCATTTATCATTTCAAGACACAAACAAAACGCCATGCCAGATTACGGCTAAGGCTGCCAATTTGCTTTCTGAATTCTTCGGATGTTCTTAAGAAATGGTGACCTGGCCGAAGATGATCGATGTTACATTCTTGTATACTTTTTGCTAATTCCTCTCTTAATTGATAGCACTTTAGCTAATTACACATTAAAATTAATAAAAAACAAATTTGTTAATTTAACCTTTGTTCTTCTCGTCATTTCAGGTAATTGCCAGCTCACTTTAATTCCTCAGGATCTCTTTGAAGTCGATGGTAGCCTATGAGTTGTCCGGAATGGGTCATTTGTCTTTCTCCCATTCTATACACAGTGATCAAATAGTGTTTTAAACAATTCATATAGTTCCGCGAATGTGTGCTTTAAGAAAATTATTTTAATTGAAATTGATGAGATCGTTATTAAGTGATCGTGCCGTTTCGAAAGTTGCTGGGAAGCAGCAACAACTTCTGTGTGACCATTGCTTGAAGTTCATCAATATCGTTGAGTAATTTTCAGCACAAAAGATAATAGCTGAAAATTATCCGGGAGGGATAAATTATTGCCAGTAATATACTGAACACGGCATTGGAAAATAAAACAATTAGCTCCAGCGAAAATGGTAAGTGTTAAATTATATGGTATGGTTCTGATTTCTTTATTTATTGGAAAATTTTCTTATTATCTTGAACATCTATTTGCCTTTAGTGCTTTTTTTTATTGTTCTTGTGATTGAGTTTTACACGGCAAGTGGTTTGGTTACGGAATGTAACACCACCATTATCAGAGTTAGCAAAATCATTACGCTCTTACTTTATAGTTTCTATTCATATAGAGTAAAGTTATTAAGTCTATTTTGTTCCTTTTAAGCGTTTGGGTTCTTTAATGAAATGATTTTAGTTTGGTTTTTATGTTCATTTTGAAAATTCCTACTCAAGAAAAAGTATTAAGAATTCATACACAGCTATTTTTTACATATTTGAAATCGCGAAGATAGCTTTAATTTGCAGATGAGTTCTAATATATAGACCTAAGAACTTCTAACATATGCCAATTATTATTATTATTATTTTTTACTTCTGCCGCTTTTTAAAGGACAGTGATCTTTCTATATTTATTACATTTAATTTGGAAGTTAAAAATGAACCTCGTTTGCCATACAAAAACTTATTTCATAAAACAGGGTAAATTACAAAAAATTATCTGAATAGTATTTTTTTGTTACAAACTGGAAACATTTATAAAAGACCTTCAATTGTATTATTAGTCTATTGTTAATTTTAGATACACCATCTAATCTAGTTATCCTCCAAGTAATACTTAGGATTGCAGAGACCGTCACCTACTTCCGCACATTATACTAGTTTAGAACACTTTCCTATTGGTTATCAAATCCAGACCCTATTAAGTACCTGCGGGTCATTAAGTATAAAACATGTTAAAGCTGGTCGGGAGTTTTAGGGATGTAGGTTTGAGGATACGACTTTACCGTTTGCCAAGCTTTCGGAATGTATGTATCACTTCGCTTCCTTCTATCAATACTTGGGGAGATTTATTCCACTAAAAGGGTTAAAAGAGCTCAAAGTACTTATTTTTCCAGCATCACGTTGTTGTTAAGGATGTGTGAATCTAACAGCAGTCTTTGGATAGAAGTACAACGAATTTTACCGTGTCCTTCTTGATATCCATTTATTTTCAGGTTTTGTTATATAAAAAAAAGTCTGATTTTTGGAAGTAATTTCTCTTAGTCTTTCTGGGGTTTCTGACAGCATCAGCATCCGCATCATCGCATTAGAATAAATGTGAAATTATGGGTGATGAATCTTAATTCCTCCAGAAGGCCTTTCCAATAAACAGGCAGGGGCGTGGATTGAGGTGTTTGCTCAGTAGGACTCTCCTTGAAGCCTAGACTAGTGGCATTCTGAGACTCAAGCTCTGCACCTTATATCTAGCTGCATGATCTTTAGGAATCTAAAAAACCTCTCATCAAAGATAAAATTCCATTTTGACTAAAACTAATTATCTTTGCACATCCACCGATTTGGACTAATGTCTATTTCCATAAAAATTTATAGGTCAGTATTATAAATTTTAAGTAATGAAAAATATGTTCTCAATAAAAGGTTGATATTGAGCTTCCATAGGCACAGCTCTTCAAAAGATTATTTCTGTTTCTTACAAATTGTACACCGTTTGTAAAGCACAGATGCTGCCGGTCTGTAGGAGGAAACAATATATATCTATCCGAATTTTCTACCCATCAAAAACAACCTTTATTGACAACCGTCTTTTAATACTGAAAAAACTCCAATAACTCAATTCTAATTTAGAACTTTTTTACTGTAACAGTCATTTCGTTTTAAGTATCTATTATCTATTTCCGTCGGCATAAATTCAGATATTAGGATGACTGATGATAAAAAACACCAATGATAACCATCAAGAAACTTCCTCATGGTAAATATGTCCCTTAAAGACAAACAATTAAAATGTCTACTTTTTACGGTTCAATGGCATCGAACGGATGTATCTTTCAGACATTAACCAGACGCAAAAGAGGTAGGGGATGGGAGTAACATCCGCTGCAGAAATGACAGACAAAGTGCACATTGCCGGCTATTATTTGAAAATATTTCAGGTGAAACGATACCACTAATTAAGGAAATCAACGCCTCACATGCAATGTACCTACTCGTATTTTGCAAAAAACTTTGTAAAAGAACACCGATAAAAGGGTACGGAAAACAAGTTAACCGTTCCGGCTAGTCTATCTCCTGCCTGATACTGGAGCAAAGACTGAGGAAATGATTCATCCATTGCTTCGATTAATCCAGACATAAATAATGCATTAACCTGCGTGTGCCTACAACCAAAGGATAGAATTTTTCTTGCTGGAGATGTTGTATCACGCCGGACACGCATCTAATAAGAACATGTGTTCGATGTGGCTCCGTATATGGCCAGGGGCTAAGAACGCTGTGGTTTCCGCGAAATATTCTGTTCTTGATGGCATGTTCTATGCCATTGTTAATGTCATAAATATGGTAAGCGCGGGCACCAATAAATCCTCCGCATGCATTTGTAAATTTGTCTTATGGAGCAAGATAATCACAGCAGGTGATGTTCCTTCTTTGCGAGACGGTTTCAAAGGGCTTCACTTTTGGGCAAATACGCTTGCTCGCTCATATCTGACATCAGCCATATATCAACTTTCTCTGCTGATCGCTTTTTAAGATGCACAGTACTTGAGAAGTACCCATAAGGTAAACCTGAATAGAGACAGCAGGTCGGAGTAGATCACCAATTAACTTCTTACTTCTTCTATTCCTGACCATTATCCTTTATTAAAGTTTCCGTTTAACTATATGTGTGCATAACCACGATCACGAATTTTGCATGATTTATCAATTTTTAACATGAAAATTTCCATACAGTCAATAGACCGTCATCACTTTGTGTAATGGGATGGCGCCAAACCTTTAAAGTATTTTTTTCTAATTTTTAGCAAGTATGAATTATATTCTAAAATGCAATTACACTGGGACTTTCGTCTGCCAAACAAATTTATTCGAGTTAGAGAAAATTCGAGTTAGAGGAAAAAACATTTTTTCATTATATAGTGATGCTATTGTCATTGAACAGAATTCGAGTTAAGGAAAAATTCGAGTTACAGAATTTCTAACTGGAGAAGTTCCACTGCAGTTAATCATAATATCTAAGTTGTGCTTTTTATGGAGGGGAAAAATGACACTCTTGCTCAGTTCATCCGGCGATATCCACTTCCTCGTACATCCTAGAATCCTGAAAACTTTTCTAAAAATTCCCTTGGAACAGTTTTGTAAAATTCGTAGCAAATTCTGTCTAGTCCTTGCGCTTTATTTTATTCTTTTAGCCTGATTTAAGAATGTTACAAGCTGATCAAATGTGAATGGACTATCCAAGCAATCATCTTCCCTCAAAGATATTGTATACTGCATTCTAACGGTTCCCGTCAGGTTATTTCTCAACAGACCTGCAAAGTGGTCTTTAAGTATATTCGCTTCTTAAGAGCAACCTATCCTAAATTTTGTAACTTTTATTTCATTTACAATGGTCCATCACTCTTTTGCATCAGTCACTGTGCTCAATCTTGCAAACTTTACATAATATTCCACAGTTAATAAGGAATAAATTTTTTATAGTTTTTGTTATGCTTCAGATATACGGTTTTTTCTATTATATTTCGCAGTTCGTTGCTCTAAAATGGTTAAGTAGTTTAAAGGATTTTCCCGTGCTTTACAACACTCCCCATTTCTCGATTTTCTCTACCCTCATCGAATTCGAGTTACTAGCATAAGAAATTACTATTCCCCTTACTATCCAGTTATTTTGATTATATGATGTTTAACGATTAAGTTTCTCAAACATATTTTAATGAAATTCGGTATAGAAAAGATTCTAAAGTCATAACACACAACCGATGAAAATGATAACTCTAAAGGATTTGCATAAGAAAATTTAAAAGAATTTTTGTGGAAACATAGCTTTTTAAGACGACAGTCATGATTTCTTTAAAATATTATATTCCATTTGAACTACGGTTGTATCATCAAATCACAAAAAAAATTATTTATTTATAGCTTACAAAAATTTGTAAAGAAGATTTATATTAAACAGTTTGTAAGCTTTTTTCAATCACGTTATTTTGTGCCATTTTCGAACGACTAACTCATTAAGTAAATCGCATTTTTTATATATTTAAACCACCTACTTAAATACTGAAACTTTCATTTTGCACTTTTTGCACGTTTCTTCTAAATTCCAGTGCTTTGTGTAAATCCATAACATTTACACATAAAGTGTAATAAAATTATTTACAATATATTTCATAGATATCTGCATTATATTTTGTGCATATCTTAAACAGAACCTCAGACCGGATGTATAAAGTGAATAAAAGAGGAGAAACTTTACAAATTAGTAGTATGTAGTAGTAGTATAATATATGTTTTATATATAAATACACTAAATTATTATGAATTTCATTTTAACTATAAAAATAAACATGTCAACTACTTAATTGCCCTCAGTTGCCAATGTCCTCACAAAATTGTAAACAAAATGTCTTAAAATTTCAATTTGTTGATATGACAATGTCTTTAGCTTGATCATTGGTAGGCGCCGTCGCCTGTCTGACTATAACGTCGTCTAAAGTAGCCCACGCAACTGGGAGTCTTCTCTTCTACATAGCATTATCAGTTAGCGATATAAAATAAACTGGAAAATACCACAAACTATCGTATTACACTCGGAAGAAAACAACAAATTGCAATGCTTGCAAAAATCGTCGACTAATATTAAAAACTAAAAGGCAATGCATGCAAATCGCCGGGTGCTGTTCACTATCTGGGCATACTTAGGTTCCGCCAGGTTAGCTAAGCAAATGTGCATGTTGCCATTTCACACGATACCAGACACCGCCTATTGGGAAAAGTTGGGAAAAACAAATTAATGACTAATTGGGAGGAATTTTCTAGTTGACTTTGTGAGACACATAAATTTCGTGTTGAAAAACATGTCAGGAACATTTGTACATTGCAGTAACGAATTCACGTTTTTTCTGATTTATAAAAAATGTTTTGAGTTCGAAATTATGATAAATACACGAAACTATGTATTTGAAGTGGGCAAGCCCACTCATAAATTTCTGGGTGCCTTGTTAGTGCATCAATCATTCACTTTCACTCTGGAAGGTAAGCGGGCATGCCACCTGTGCGCAAAGAGCAATAATTCAACGTATCCATCTTATGGTTTCTCAAAATATCGAAATTTGATGCGGTCCGGTCTGGTCATTTCAATGCGATATTTCCCATTTTAAATAATTCCGTTGGATTTTTATTAAGGTTTACGTAAAGTAGTTTTAATTTCAAATTAATTATGTACAAATTTTAACCGATGTGGATGGCTTAGAAGTAAAATAGAGGCTGGTGCAATTCGGACTGAATTTATATCTTTGCAATTTTATTTTTAAATTTGTTATTTCTTAAGTTTATATATACTTAAAAGCACATTTTTACCCAAAATGTATACCTAAAATTCTTTATAACAAAATACAAAAGTAGAAAATACAAACACATTTCACATTTCACATTTAGTGAAGATAGAAATGTAAGCGTAATTTAAGTGCTGGGCTTACCCCATTTTTAAAATAAACGACTAATTTATTCCTCTAGAAGAATTCTGCACTATAATTTAGGTTTAGCGATTGTGCTGAACAGAAAAGATGTTGGAGCTAATTTTCATACTCGTAAATTTACTGTGGTGCCTCACAGATGGAACCAACAATTTGGGCCCACAGGTTTCTCTGGCTAATTTAGGAAACAACGTACTGAACGACCCAGAAGGTGTGATAACTCAATTTCTAAAAAATATTTTGCTTGCTATTCTAATAGCCTTTCCCTACTTGCAAATATTGATTTAGCTTGCAGAGTTAGATAGTATAGTATAGTTTACTATTTAACGCTATTTGATTGGATATGGAATTTTCGATCGTTCAGTTGTAGGAAAGTCTACTTGGATCCTTACCTTGAGCAGGGGGAATCCAATAAGTAAATATTGCACGTATTTTCTAAGAAAAAATCTATTGAACGCTTACCTCAGGTAGGAGAAATCCAATAGATATATCAAAACCAAGTTATTTTGAAAAATAGATATATATATTCGCGTCAACTGGGGTTGATATGTAGGAATCTTCCTTTACGTAATTGATGTGTTCTGCCTTTTTTATTTTTCACCTCAGGTTGAAAGTTTGGAGCGTTTTTTTTATATCAGCTTTAATTAACGGATTTTGTCTGTATAGTTCATGACAGGATGTGTTGAAATTTGAACTCTGGTTATTATTTGACGCTTCCTTTTCTTCGTTCTGTCCTGTAGCTAATAAGCATATTTTTGTCACAGGGACGTTTAATAAGCGAGGGGTATGATTCCATTTTTACTCAGATATGTTTCAACAATTCTTCCAAATAACCATTTAGCGAGTTAAAATAATTCTTCCTATTACCATGCTGTGATTTCCTGATTGCAACTTGTGCGTTCTTGCAAATGAGTCAAGTATTCCGGCTGTCATATTTTCCAGAAGTCTTGTGTAACCTTTTCAAGTCGTTTCCAACGTGCCAACGGAAGCATATCGGAGTGTCGGGGTCTAGTGGTCTTACTAATGCTCTCTTCATCAGGAAATGGCCTAGTGTGAGAACAATTTCCTATTTGGATCGTTTGACACTGGGTACAGGGGTCTCGAGCCCGAATTGAGGAGCTGCCGGTGGTATAAAATTCCACTTTACCCCTTACTGCTAAGGTGAGTAAGCATTTAAATTCAATAGTGCAGTTGTGGGAAAATCTAATTGGGCCACTATTATGGGTAAAGCGAATCCAATAGAGAAAATAAAACGCATGCAACGAGACCATAACAAAATTTTATGAAGATAAATATTTTTATCTCATACATACATTATCAAACTTTGATAGAAAGTGTGGCATATCTCACACTCTCATCTCATCGTTTCTGGAAAATTTGGGTTTAGAACTATTTTGTGGGATCAGTTAATGTTATATGGCAGAACTGTAACGAAAGGCTTCCTTTCAATTTCAATATACGTTAATATTATAAAAGTAACATGAAAGCGTGATAAGTGCTAATTTACCTCAACTGAGGTTTGTGCTTCATTATTATGACCAGAAATTTGGAAAAAAGGGACCCTCAGCCAACCTTAATTTTATGCTTTCTCGAAAAAGTTATCCCAATCTGCACAGCCTGTAGTAGCCATCCACATTTCCAAACTGCATTAGGTACAATTTGCTATGCACTTCTTCGAGTTCTGAGAAAGTAATCGAGACCTTAACCAAAGGCAAAGGCAAAGGTGTATGTTGTACAGATTTCCACTTTTTGAAGGATAGATTTGTTCCGAATATTTTTAAATCGTCGAAAAAAACGAAATCGTTGTTAATCTGCTACCTCGTTATCGGAAGAATTTCTGCATATATATATATATATATATATATATATATAAATCAAACGACATTACAATAATAAGGAATCAAGGTGTTGATCTGATGATGGAGCCGGAAGGTGGCCACAGTATCCTTGTTCTGGGGAACGTAGACCCACCGAGTTGGGGCTCATTATATTCATATCGGTAAGTACGTTGGTTATAGGCGGTGGTCAGGATCTGATGGTGGAGCCATCACTTTTTTTACATTACTTAAGCGCTTATTAACTTCAACTCAGGAAGTAATACGTCACTTAAAACGTTGACTACCCATTTTTATTCAACCGCGTATTCATTTATTGCCATATATGGGAGGCATGGTAACCATGTTGAATGTTCATGATGTTCTATGTTACGTATACATACTTTATATAATTTTTCTATTGTGTGTCAATTCGAAGGTATAGACCAAAGTACGAAACCTTACTTTTTTAGAACACGAAGCAGTGGTACCAGTATAACTGGGAAAGAATGTAGAACTGAGTTCACCTTCGCAGGACTTTTTTCTCGACTCCATCCCTGCTATCTCACTCCATGAAATGTAAGTGCAAATTTAATGCTGCCTGCGTAAATTGATGTTTTTTATATAATATTGTATATTTTTTTAAAAACAAGAGCAAATAAATCAAATTCAGTCTCAACTTTAAAAAACGACAACTTTTTCAAAATTAGTTGTAACTAAAAACACTTCAATAACACCCCGTTGATAATTGTTACTGAAGTTTATTTGGTTGTATTTGGACTTGAAAAAGTTGTCAATTTTTTGAAAAGTTGAGCTTGGTTACTCTTATTTTTGAAAACAGTAGATTTCATTTTGATATGGATGCTCCTAAATTTGATCCTACTTTTAATTTGGTTGTATATCTATTTGTTATGGCTGCGTTTGAATTATAAATGTTATAAATAAATATATTTGAGATGCCACAAGATCGTACATAAACGAAGCCGTTTAGTTAAAATTTTATTTATATTCAGCTTAGGAAAGGACCAGAGTGTTACTTTGCAACTCTGTCAATCTCGTTTTATTACTGTTATACGTTATATATGTTTGTTGGTCATGGCTATAAAATAAAAGAGAAGTAAGAAAGGTAATAAAACAAAACAAAAATTTAATTTAGCGGTCAAAAGCTATTAATTAACCTTTCATTTTTATTCCAGGCCATTTGGTTAAAATATCAGAATTTACATCAATAAAAACTTAAAACATTGTATGTATCAAAATCTCTAATGGACTTTTAAACAAGGCTCAGTTTTCAAAGGTTTGCGTATCAAAGATACCTACATCATCATAAGTAAAAATCTCCTGGGATTTTTATGCCTTTGGAAACCTTACATCATAAATCTTTAAATGCCGACTTCAATAAAGCTATAAAAATTGAAAGTTGTTGAAGAGAAAAGTTAAGTTGGAAACGGTTTAATGTTGCCAGAATAAAAGTGCAATTAACAAGTTTCTCCAAATTGAAGCTTAAAAAGTCTGTAAAAATTAATTAATTACCAAAGATTTTTTCGATACGAAAAAAGTTACCTTCTGCTTTTTTTTCTGTTACTTGGTACTGAGACAAAATTTGCAATTTACCACTGACCTAATTTGTGAAATTGGCAAGAGATCAGATCAGTGTTCCGCGTACAAATTCATTCATGCATTGAACAATTATTTTATGCGGTCAAAACGAAAACGTGGGCAACATGGATACGATTTTTCAGTTTCACCCATTCTTGAATGTCTTTAACATCAGTCACGAGATGACAAATTGCAGATTAGGCATGCTCTCCAACTTCATGCTAATTGTAAGTTTGTAACGGCAACGGCTACTCTGCAATTAGAAAACAAAATCGAGATATTTTACCTCAATATTGTTTTTCCAAATTATTCTATGTTTTACCTCCCTCAAGTTTAATGGTGTGAAAAACTACTTTGTTTCTGAACACGATTTAGAACGGCTGTACTTTTGATCTAGACGCTGAGAAATTCCTCCAAACACGAGTTTTTTATTGTCAAGGCTAAGCCAGTTTGAAGTGGCGATCACGATTATAAAATAATTTCAAAAATGATTAATGAGATCTCTTGAAGTATCTGCCGTGCGATGTGCTGTAATTTCAGTAATTACGAAGACTTTTGTTTTGATAAGCCCTGGGAAGCAGATGGTGTACAGACCAATACATGACTGAAATAAATTTATCTTTTAGCATACCAATCCGACTTTAAGTTAATGAAATCTTCATGATCTAAACTTTACTTTCATCACAGCGATACCCTGCAAAAAGCACAGCAATTGAGGAAGTTTTAAGTTATTAGAGAATATCTTAAGATCTTAGTAGGTGTGCAAATTAATCTCCGGCCTTTATAAACAAAGTTTTTGTTTATGAAGTTGTTTTATTTTACGAAATGATTGTATAGACTTTAACCATCAATTCAATAACTGGCGAATCCCATTTTGGTAAAAGGATGGCGGATGACTTATTCGGGCGTTTTTAAAAGTGGATAAATTGAAAAGGGTTAAGAAGTGGAAAAAATGATAATAAGAAGGGTCTCAGTCAGAAAAATTACAGGTTTGAGTGAGAGCTGTCCAATTCAACCAACGTGTGGTGTTCGTGATGTTTTTGATGTGTGTGACCTTGCGGTGTCATGCAGTAGTTGCATTGATAAATTTCAGCTTGGATTGTAGATATGTTCTTTGGAGTAACATTCACTTTTCATCGTCAGTCACTATTTTGCACAAAAAATATATTTCCTCTGTCGGGCAACAGAAAAATAGCCCTATCATTGCGTCTTTCTTTGTTTTCAGGAGAAAGCATTTGATGAACTCAAATGGCCGATGGCACACGAGCGTAGAAATGAATGAATGATAGTGAAAATTTGGTAATTAATGAACGTGCGTATTTTTGTTTATTGCAAAAACTGGGTGCTTTCCTATAATTAATCAATTTTTTACACGGGCCCATTCTAACGCCCTTATTGCATTAATCTGACTTTTCGCCAGCTTTTGTAGGCAAATAGATTTTGCTCGTTTTGTTACTCTAAATGCTTGAGTTATGTCTATTCCTATTCCTCCACTGGCTTTGTCTTGAATTCCCACATAAATTTCCCACAGCGTAAGAAGATTTAAAAAAAGTGAAAGAATGCATAATTTTATCAAAATAAACGCATTTTATTTCACAAAATTAAAAAAAATTAGCAATAAGATTTCACATAACTAAAAAGATGTAATAGTAACATAAAAATGGAATAAAGTCAAGTGATAATAAATTTTAAAGCATTTATTCTAACTATCCTTGGAAAGCATGAAATATTCTCTTTTCAACAAGTGCCCAACTATGATCCTGTGATGTCCTTGAAAGGACGTATGAGCATATGAATGTCTAAACTTCTTTTGAAAGAAGGAAAACTTTTCAAACGTAAATTTGAATAAGAAGAAGTATTTTTGGGTAGGAGTTCTAGAAAAAGATGTGATCAGGACACTCCAAGGAATCCATTGATGTGCTCCACACTACTTATTTACCGAACCACTTGTAGGATATAGATATTTTCTAACCTGTATATGTATGGAATTATATGATTAATTGCAGACTAACTCAACAACAATTAAATAAAAATAAATACAAATAATGGCAAGTTCTGAAAAGGACTAACTAAAGATTGATTCTTTGGAGTTTTTTGATTATATTTCGAATACGGCGACATGATGATACTGCATAGTAAAATTTTTGTTCTTATTAAAGATCTTTATGATGCAATTCTTTGCTCCAGTTAACACCGGCAAGCTTAAAAGCCGGTTCCTTTTTTAAACAACCTGCCTGAGTTGTATTCATGCACTTACCCCATGCACTTCCTATTTTTCTCCTGTCACATCTCGAAGAGTCCGCAAACAAACCTCTTATGTTTATGTATTATGTCTCTTTACGCCTTATAGGTATTGACATTTTTAACATTCGCATTCTGTATTTGATTTTCGTAAAATTAGAAATTGTTCCAAGATATTTGAATGAGTCTTGATATTGGGGGTATCTCCTTTCTGATTCCAAAATGCTGGCCCTCTTTCTTCCCTAAATGTTTCATTTATCCTATTCTATGTAGTGTAGTCCAAGTATTCGTCACCTCGAAGGGTTTTGATTAAAATTTCCTGGAGTCCTTTCTTACCTGAAATCCTCAACCTTTTTAAGGATATAAAAGCCCCTGTCGGGACAATATTCACAAAGAGGGAATGGGTTGCCAGTGCTGTAATAAAATTTTTGCCTAACGCCGACAGATCAGAGGACGTCTCCCTCCTTCTACTTTAGGCCATGAATATTTGGACCACCCTACCTAAAACTATCCTTTAATTAATACATAATAAAAGAAAATTTGTGTTTCAGTCTGGTTAGACAACTGACCAAACACGTTCGACCATAAAGCGTAAAATTTCTGAATTTATTCAGAATATAGAGCCAGAAGTAAAATACTACACATGGTTTCTTATAATTTATTTTGAGCTCATGGGACTACTCATCCAACTCCTTATCCTTAATTTTCTGTCATGACTATGAAATCCCTTCAAGAGATTAAAAAACGTTGATGTGTAATGTAAGAGTAACCAAGAGTTTTTGTATATGAATTTTTAGAATATATTTGTGCAAAATTAACTGAAGTGTATACGTATTTAACGCCTAAAGGAATGAAAATTACATAGAATTTGCGAATGTTTTAAATTTTACAACACCTCACGAGCCAGTCCAGTAAAGTTGAATTTTTCAATACAACCACCTGCCTTATTCAAGCATCATGTTATTTTCTGCTCTTATCAAGCCACAAGTACTATAAGATAATTTAACAAGTAGGTGCGAAAATATCCATTTCATGCCTGATTAGTCGTCTCATATTCTTCACACGTGGTTTACATATACTATTATGCTAGTAACTGGCTGACGTTAACAATTTTATCACTTTTGTAGACACTTGCAACACCAACTTTGGACTTAATCTGTAGTAAATAAATTTTGTTGATTGTAGAGGTTTCATAAAAATTAATGAACATACCACAAATAGGTGATATGGTATCCTAAGAAGTTAACACCTGCTAAATTGATTGTACTTGATCCGTGAATTATTGTCGTCGAGAAAGATAATTATAATTTAAGAATCTAGACAGAATAGAAGGTAGGTTCGGGTTGGCATAGAATATTACGGGTGAAAAATATTGGGTTTGTGTATGTGTTCACAAATGCATTGTTATTTTGTCTGGAATTGTTGTTTGTTCTCTGATCTAGTACTAATAAAATCATTCCTATGCAAATTTCTTCAGAGACTGTTTCAGTGATTCCGCAACGCATTGAGTGTTAAATCAGAAATATAAAACCCTACAATTATTTTCCTGAAAATAAATGCCTCAGATCTTTTTCTAGTATTTGAGTATGTGTTACGTTCCTTTGGAATGCTTGATTTTTGTACTTTCTTTTGTTATTTTTCTCTACACCAGCTTTTTGCATCTTAAAACTTTCTTGTAGAAAGTGTTGCTATTGGGTCACTTTCGAGGGAGAAGAGGGTTTATATTTTTGGATACTATTTTCCACTTAGCAACCTGCAGTGCTTTGAATATACAAAGCCTGTTGTAGGGACATTTGACACAGAACTCTACGCCCGTTTGAGAAATCATCGGCTAGAAACGCAGTTCCAAACAAAAGACGGTCAAAAAGCTTTTACCTTAGATGCCCCTAATGCGGAGATGCTCAAATTGACAGTGAGATTTCAAGTATTCAATACGAAATATACTAGAAGCTTGAAAGCTCATTTACCTATGGATATAGGATTGTGCATGGTACAAAGAAGATAAGGTAAGCTCGCGTCGACACTTCGACAGCTTTGAGATTTTGTGACGTAAACGTTTGTTCTCTCCTTACTGCTTTGCACTTGTTTAATTAAACAAAATGGCTTAATTAAGCCATCAGATTATTTTTTAACGTCATTACAGAAATACTTAGAACTCAACTGAATTTTATATAAATTAAACAGGTGAAAAAACAGTAAAGAAAGAACAAATACTTATGTCACAAATTTCGGAGCTTTCGACCTGAGCATACCTTGTCTTATTTGTACAATGGGTTTGCGCATCCTTGTCCTGATGTAATCCTAATACCTAGTGTTCTAGAATTTCAACAGTGGTTCAATACTGTTCCATCCTTACGCGAACCATTGCTATCTTAGCGAGTTTTTAAAGCTTGTTGCAATGCAATGCTCCAAAGAAGTAATAGAAGATGTCTATTTTATTTGAAATCTTAAAGCTTATATAATTAAAAGCAGTTGAAATTTTGCCAATACCTAAATTAGTGCGTACGATATTTACACTTTGACTGCCATAATTAGCATAAAAGCTTTCGTGAGAGTATTGCGCGGTAAAATGCATTTGAGATGAGAGAGCTTTTAGATGTCACCCGAATATGGGTGAGTGTAAAAGAACGCAACATTGTTTTTAATGGAGGCCACATTACTACGTTTTCGATAACCTATAATTGATAAACGGTTTGGTTTGGATTGCGGTTTTTTGTTTGCAAAATTAAAGGCTGACCTCCGGGATAAATCAAAAACTGATTAAATGATCGTATATATTCTTAAACTTTTATATATTCCTTATACATAAATTTTACTTTGGACGACTACTCCCTTATAAACCGATCTTTTCGGTCTCGATTTTCCTCCAATCGCTTATAAGCGCGGTTAGCTTTTCTTCTAAAAATTAGTAATTATTACTTTCGACTAAAATTTTCATTGTTTCTTTCGTTCCACACGATAAAAGGGCCTTAAGCCTGCTCATTAATTTCTATTCAAAACTTTCAATTTAATTGCGAAAATTCCCAAGTGTCTGATCATTGAAAAGAATTTTTATTGCTCGGAAATTACTAGAAAGTGTTTCTGGCTGTACAACAAACACCTAAGTATTTATTTCTCTGAGGTTAGTTTTAATGGACGTTCGATTTCGAGAAAACGAAAATGATCACAGAAAGGGAAATAATTGTGAGCCGGACGTTGCTTATTATTCCCATGTAACTTTGCTTTTGAGATTTCAAAGTTGCGCGGATCTTATTGAGAATTGCTGTAGAGGGAAATTTCAATGACTCTGGGCCTCAATTCAATAGAGGAAGTGGGTGGTCGCGTGCTTATCGTTTTTAGTAGATCTCGTTAGCGGTTGCTGTTTCAGCAAAGATTGGCCTACTGGCGACACTGCTGCTAGTCATTAAAATAAGCAGCGGAAAAAGTAGTGCTGGACACCTCGCCATCAACAAATTAGGCTCGAACTATGAAAGTAGCGTTTCGGGGAGTCCAAAAACTACTCACGACTGGCGTGCGAAACTAGTAATTTACTGGAATCGCTAAAGCCAGTTGTAACAGTCTGCAAAGGTAACACAGCACTGAGGTCATAATGAAGATTTATTCGTAGTTTGCATGAGGCCAACCTCTTATCAGTAGTATCGTCATAGTTTTGTCTACTTTCGCATAGCCTAGAAGTTGACTGCCTTTTGCAGTCAATAATTGAGAAGTACCGTTTGCCGTTACTGGCCTCCTTACGATCGTCATTCTTCCGTTTTTGATTTATCTTGCAAATTGCCACTGTGGTACCAAAGAAAGGAGAAAAGATCTACTTACCTCAAAATTGTAGTATTAAAGCAGCTGCGTATCTTGGCACTGGAGCCAGGCACACGCCAAAGGAATGAAAAATCTTATGCAACCAGCAGTTAATGGTTGGAGCCTTTTAAGATCTCCGTTGGAGCCTAAGGTACACAATGCCTTGCTGCGGCAGACTTCCTTTAACTATTTTTATTTTTAAATTGCTATTTTATTATCATAATTAGGTTTGCTGTATACGTGATTTTATGGTTGTTTTGATTTCTCCGGGAACGCAGGTCTTGTCTCTGTAAATGTCAATTATAATTTAAATACAATTACCAGAAACCTGATTGTATTTCGTTGATAATTACCTCAGTAAAATACAGCTACTAGAGTTAATAAATAACGCTGACAGGAATGAAATTGATAGTTTATTGACATCGGTAACTAATGAAGCTCAGCTGACACCTACCAACGGTTGTTTTCTATGCAGGTATTTTCTTATGAACAATGTAGAAAATGCATTTGGTTTTCAAATGCGTACCTATGCCATATCTGAGGAATTTCGACATGAAGAATTGAAGAATTGACTCCACCAGTCAGAAGCAATATGAATAACTTCACAGGTAGTAAGGCAAGGGTATATGCCTGTATGTGGGTACATAGAATTTTCTTCGAACTCTCAAATTTTCATTAAATACCTCAGAAGACCCATTGGAAATATAAAGTCGGAATTCCGCACGGCTTCTAAAATGGCCGAGCGCCATTAAAAAAAAGAGAGGAATTTGAAAAGAACGGATGAGGAATTTGGAATAACCTAATTCTTCTTTGGAGCTGTAGAAACTCTATGGAAAGGCCTCCACCTGTGGTAGTTCGAGAACACGGAGTTTATTCTTAATGAGCATGGTACCCTTAATGTATGATTCTCAAAACCTCCAAAAGGATGCCCCTGTGGTAATCGACTTGATAATTAACGAATTTGAGCAACTCGTTAACGGATACCAGCTGAGAGATTATATTCGGGGCTATTACACCCGGCAATACTCTGCATTGACATTGCTAATATATTCATCTCTTCGGCATATACCCTCCTTCTCGAAGGAAAATAGGACATTCTGGATCAGGCCTGAACACCCCACAAAGTGATATACATACTGTCACTTCTTAAGCCGTCATACTTTGCCTGATTTTGACGGCTTGACTCTAGAATTCTTCATACGTTACAGGGATTTTCCAATTGCTGACCTATCGAAGGTCTTTAATTCGCCGGTCAGACAGGCCCTCCCTCCAGTTGAAGACGATTTATTATGCATCTGATTCCAGAGAAAGAAATTCAATTTGGACTTGAAATCGTCTGCAGAGGACTATAGGTTCGGTATTTGGCTCAGTGATTCTTTCGGTGACACACTCAGGCCAGTTTTATTGCATTTCCGGCCGTAATATTTTCGAAAGATTGCTACAGTTAAGGACTGGTTTGCTTATCATAGTTCCACGGAAATGCCACGATCTCTTCAAATCAATAGAAGGCATTCGACAGTGTTCTTGAGACTATTTTCTAGCAGTTCTCTAGTTGTTTGGGTTCAGGTACAAGTTCTAGATTATCCGGGGGCTGTACTTTGTTAAGTATCAAGGGAAGGTTATGTCTCACATCCCGTATCATTGGTATGTTAGACAGGGTTGTTAATTGTTAGTTATGTTTTACAATTTTGCTTTGAGACCGCTTCCAGAATATTTAGTTCTCCTTCCATATACCAATGTAAGGATGGCGCATACAGACGATGTGGCTTTTCCATCAGCTCGAAGTACTTTTTAGCAGTACGAGCGATGCACCAGTGAACTTGTCAATCAAATAAGTGTCAAAGCCTATGATATGATGGATGGCGGGATCGTACTGATACCTGCTTGAGGTATATCGGGCGTGAGGGCCAATATCATAATTACCAAGCGGCTGTGGAGAAATTTTCCAAGGCCGACCTTCCTCGCAATTACGATTGTTCCTCTTGTCGCTGTGCTGAGTGGACAGATGATCTTGCTATATTACTTGATTACGTCGCCCATCGTGCATCTGCTGAAGATAGTAAGCTTTGAAGATACGCGTTGGATCTCACAGTTTTGGCCGTGAAATCGAAGTGCTTTCAGGTTGAAGCGTTCATCCAAGTGTTCTATCCGAGAGACACCGCTATTTCTCCGCTGTTAGTGAATGCGTTGGCAACCGCAGCATGGAGCGGTGTACTATTCTCTGCCACGATTTGATCTGCAGATCATGAGATCTGGAACAAATTCATCCCAGCACTCTACCTCAAGTGGAATAAATATAATACGAGCAGTGAGCAGAGATTTCGATCAGCGGAAATCCGGAGTTAGTGGTTTCGATATTTGGAGGGTCTCGCAGTATGACAGCAACATTATACTGTTTTTTTAAAGGTATTGCCTATGCTCAGGGAACAACCCATTGACGCACACATCACAGAAGCGAAGGGAGATTAGGGAAGAGGATGTTGGGAAATTAACCTGACAAATGTTGCAATTGGGGCATAAGTTTTGGCATGAAATTACTGTGCAACATTCCAGTGGCTTCGCAAGTACAATTCGCGTTAGGAGAATTGTCTCAACCACTAATACCCAAATGTATCACTGTGAATTTTCTTATCTAAGAATAAAAGTATACTACCTAAGAAATTCTACGAAAAATAATACCGTTATTACCAGGAAAGGCTTGCAAAAGTTACCTGATTTATAAGTTTGTAGGGCTAGTAATCGTAAAAGCAAAGTTGTGAAAAGTCAATTTATTAGTCATTTAAGTCGTTATCGACTGATTTACTGCTTTCTGAAGTGGCATTTGAGAGATTTTGAGACAGAAGTTCCATTATCTTGCCCTGCACTGCAAATTCCACAAATAAACAGACAGGAATATTACTATCCCACCCCACCTATACCCATGTACTACAAAAGTGAAAAAATTTCAACATAACTAACATAAAATGAAAGATCTCGCGCACTGTATCATCACTTTGTGCTCATAAATCTCATTACTTGGGAAGTATATTTTATCTCCGGCAATTAAAAACGCTTTTTTCCAAAAAACTTTTTCCGTCAAATTTAACTATTAAGATAAATACATAACTAAAACTAGCAAAACTATTTTTTCAAAATCCTGTTAACAGAAAAGTATTCATTTTCGCAATTTCTGTCTCATAATTTTTACACTTACTGTATGAGATATACACAATAAAATTCGTAAATTACTCTAAACTCAAGCTGTACCTTTTATTTTCTAACTTGTGAAAAACATAATTTGGAATTGTTAATTTTACTTTATTATTTCGTTAACAACTGAGTTGCATAAATACACCTGGAACTGCAGAAAATTCACAGTTTGATATCTTGTACAGCATTAAGTGCTATGCTCAGCCATATTTAGATTGTGATAACTTTATTACACTAATTGTAATTTATGTAAAACACATTACCTCTTGACTACCATCCAATAAATCAGAAACAATAGCAAAACTTCATAATTACGATGTGTCGCAATAAACAAACCCACACAGTCGTGTTCAACTTTCAATTTGTTTTCAAGGAACGCCACTAATTATTGCACACAGATGTATTTTGTCATATCGCTGAATTTACATATTTTATGCATTTAATAAATTTATTTGCTATGTCTTCTATAGAGTCGCGCACACTTGCTGTGAACATAAAAAATAATTACTCGACTAATTACCATTACTGCGCACGCATACACCAATAGATATATGCGCTGACTGCAGTGTAAAATATCTGGAGATAAAGATAATTAACAAAACTATGCACTTAAGATGTAATCAAGGTAATTTATCATGAAATTGGTCAGTTAACTTAAAATCAGGGGAAACTTCTATCTCTTCAGGTTAGTAGGGTGATGTGTAGTAAAAGAACATAGATCAAAAATATTTGATTTTAGCCATAAAATAATATAAAGACTTTATGATGGCTTACATAGAAAGTATAATATTCCTTACAATGGCTCTTGTTGCAAAGTTTTTTTTTGTTGTTAGAAGATTGCAGAAAAAAGTCTGCGTATACGGCGTGTAGGTTAAAGGATTTAAAATTTGTGTGTAGATAGAACATGGGCGCGAACCCAAGTTTGGTATATTTCGGGGTAATTTTTATCTTCAAATAATTTTGGAAATGTTTAAAACAACTTAGTAATTATTTCTGATATTTAAAGGCATTGAGTTGTTCTTCAAAATTAAAAAAAGACTTAATTATTTCATTAAAATTTTAAAAGACTGATTTTCTGAAAAAGTCTGAGAAAAATTTGACTTGAAAAAACAAGCATTTATAAAGTTATTAAGGCTAGCTTACGTACATATGTGGCATTCCAGTCCAGTTCAAAAGGTTTCTCGTTTGAGACTTAAGGCTTGTTCCAAAAAAATATGTCAAAGTTTAAAGTGTTGCAATATTTCGAAAAGATCTGTAGTATTAAATTAATCGTTAATATAAATAGGTAAACACTCCGCGAATGCTTTGCACATTTCTTTTTAGAGTGTACAGATAAAAACAAAACTCTTATTGTGAAAAGGGAAAATTTATAAAATCTTCGAACAACTATGCACAAGAAGAAGAGCAATAACATTGAACTCTTTTTAATAAACGCTTCAAGATAGCAGTATATGGGCTGACGAAGTATATAAGCCCAATTTCGCCTATCTTAAAGCATATATAAAAAAAAGGAGTTCATTGTTTTTGTTTTTCTTTTTGTGCATGGCTTTTAGTTTCGAAGGTTTTGATCGTATATTGTAACGGCTTCAAGAAAGGAGGGTACCATGCACAAGCCCAGAAAAATGAGGAATTCATAACAAAAACGATTCCTCTGAATTTTTCGCAATTTTCATGTTCGGGCATATTCTGTTAGATACAGACGAATCTCACAATGATTCAAATCTAGTGTAAGGAAAAATAACTATCGTACCGAGTTAAATAAGCTATTTAAACAAAAAAAAGCTTTTTCAAAGTGAGTTTTAACAAAAACAACCCTAGTCTTCCTTTCTGACAAGTGTCGTTTTTGTTGTTAACCCTTCAAATGTAAATTCGTGTAAAAAAGTTTATCGCAGAGTTAGGAGTTCCCATATGGTGATTTATCTGGATACTCAGCGGTTGAGGCAATCGGCGAGAATTGTATCTACTTGCGAAGCCATTGAGATAACGTTGGGTAGTAAACGTTGAAGCTTACTTGTAACATTTGTCGGGTTAAACTTTTCCAATCTCCTCTTCCCTAAAATTTCCCTCTGTCTGAGCTGTGATGTATGCATCATAAGGTTTGTCCATGTATAAATACAAGACAATATTACTAACAAAAGTACCTTTTAAAAAATGTTTCTTTGTTTTAGTTTGTTTTTTATACAGTTGCCGAACAACTTTAACTCGAGAGTTTGAACTGCACAAGTCTGGAGATCTCATCTGTCTCCGCACAGATTTCCCAGCCACATTTGCAAATATAGTACGTAGCGAAACTAGAACCCCTCCTTACTATGGAAAGAGGTATTTCATTGCCTTTAATTTTCTGATATCTTGAGGCGTACTATTGTTATTGTAGAGTTTATCCTGAGATTGTTGTCTTTGCACCACCCTCTTACAGATGCTTTAATTATATCTACTAGTGTGGTATAATGTTTAGCCTTCTCGCTTGGTGTAACCATTTTAGTGGAAAGAAGTTAGTCATGAACGAAATAACAATGAATAAAATCTACAAGCGTAAAGCTCGAAATTTGGTTATAAACATGGTAACTGTCATCTATAACATTTTGTTCTGCACGGATCCAACAATATTTTTGCATTACATTAGGATTTATGCTTGCTAATGTGGCATATTTTTATCATTTGTTCCATGTGGAAAAAAAATCGTTATGAAGCTCCTAATAAATAATTGAAATCGAAACCTTTCAGAAGTTGTAAAGGACTTCACTCCAGAAGACCAGTTTAATGCCGAGGCGATAGTCGACTATTTGAGGCACACGTCTGCAGATTCTCTCCTCAATGGGCCTGGGTTGGAATTTAACAGAGGACGCGGCTATTTATGTGGGTACAGTTGAGGCAATTCTGCTGACGAGAATTGTACTTGCGAAGTCATTGGGGTGTTGTACAGAAAAAATTTCTCATCTAGAAGTGATGGGGAATTTAGTAATAAGATGCTTAGATTTGTGAGGCGAAGCCCTTCCTTTAATATGAAGAGAATTTTGGCGTGGAGAAACATTCCACAAGTTCCACATTGTAGGAAACTTCATCCTTAACACTCAACACCTATTTTGGAACT
>QYTT01092736.1:58774-68932 GCA_006980735.1 Dasypogon diadema
GAAACGTCTGGAAGAACTGGAAAAGGAAAAAACTGCAAGAGAACTTGAACAACTGGAGAAACTGAAACAAGAAACCTTGCAAAAATTGGAGGAACACGAGAAACTAAAACAGCTCACTGCTGTAAAAAAAGTTTTGGAAGCTGTAGTGACTACAGCGAAGAAAAGATCCGGTAGTTCTGATAAGGAAGACAAGAGCCTAAAGAAGAAGAAGAAATCAGATAAACATAAAAAATCCAAAAAGCAATCCACGCCTCCCTCCTCCGACTGAATATCCATAATCCTTTAAGTTCCCGTGAGTATTTCCCTGATTTTAGTGAATTTAATTGAAGTAATATGTTAGATATCTTTACTGTCGTATGTGTCCTTGACTATGAAATATAATTTAGAATTGTGGAACTATGATTAGTTGTCCTAAGAATTTATTGTCGACATTACTAACAAATGCCAACTTTCTTACAAAAGAGGGGAATACCTTGGAGACATTGAAAATTTCGTTCCACATTATCTGTGGCCCGGCGGGCTAAGGCACGCATTTTCAGGTGGATGATTTATCTGAGTACTAGTGGTTTAGGTAATTCTGCTGACGAGAATTGTACTTGCGAAGTCATTGGGGTGTTGTACAGAAAAAATTTCATACCAAACATTTGTCAGGTTAAAATTTCCCAATTTTCCCTTCCCTAAAAAATTGTTGCCATAAAAATTTTCTTAAAATTCCTGCAAGTGTGCTGAGCATTCGTTTTGTTGGCACAGTTTGCTCTATATCCAGTAGATTTTGAAGCATAGAAAGCCAACTTTTTCTCCTAAAGACACTGGAAAATGATGACACCCCTTTTTCACTGACAAGGTATGGTTAACTTTCATAACCCGTATAAATAGGCTGAATAAAATGCATACAAAATTGTACAGGTAAAAACGTAATATCGGTTTGACTCTACACAGCATATTAGCTTTTTACTTTAGAATAGAATTCTTGGCTTTAGTTTTAGTGATAGACGTATATACATATGTAATTTTACCTAACCGACCTCGCTACCGTGGGAAGTATTTTTAAACGTCTTATAAAAATTTGTAAATTTAGTTATCTAAAAAAGAAAAAGGTCGGACAAGCATGAACATACATAATTCATTCGGTTGAACTTCAATAGTTTGACTTTTTTTAATTTAAGGCAAGAGATGAGCAGATAATTTTCGCATCCGCCGATCTTCTTTAATCTTAGTAAAAAACTTTTCTAAGCCTCTGATTTAAAAGCAGAAAAAAAACATGAGACATATTTTCCCATATATTTAGGAAACTTGAAAAAGTAGAGTATTTGAAATAATTTTTTAATGTTCTCAGAATATCTGAGTATTTTTCGAAAATCTGCCTAAGGTAGAAATTTTCAAACTATTGTTAATCTATAATTTTATAATTTCTATGCCATATGACATAGAAATTATAAAATTTGATTTATCTAATTTTAATTATTTAATTATGATTTATCTAATTCTAAATTAGTTAATTCTTTAAAGATCACATTAATCACGCAAACTACTTCTCTACAAGTATTGATAATAAAGTAAATCGTGGGGATTAAATAAAACAAATTTAACGATTAAATTCCCAGGTAAATTACTGTCGAATGAATAATTTTGAAAGGTCATTTTAGGATATGTTTATAGTTTTTTATTTTAATTTTTTAACAGGGATTTTAAAAATATGATTTAATGTTGCTAAAAAATAGACAATTAATGCAACGATAAAATGAATATAAAATGATTTTTTATCGAAGAATATGAGCAAACTTTAACTAGATAAAATCTATCGAAATTTTTACTCTAACTGTACATATTTTTCAACATTTTGTTGTAAAAATGTTGTTCTTTTAGATCTTGACAATGAGTTCTGTGAGTGATTTCCAAGTAAACGATAAGCGGATGTTGCGAATATAAAATGATATTTTCTTCTCGCGTTAATAAAATATTTTTATACTACCAACCTTGAAAATGTATATGAAAAGTACGGATCACCGATGCTATATAAAAAACTATAATAATTGCAATGATATGTTAAAATAATTTTAAAAAAGCGTATTTTAAGTTAATAATAAGGAGATTCGAAAACATAAATCCCCCCTCACGCCTAAAAGAAGCTTCATAGGTTGGGTTATGTAGAACGATTTTTTAACGTATCTACTTATTTCAAATTTGATTGAAACACGTTGCATATCTCAACTTTTTGGAAAACTGTGACCCAATCTATGGAGGGACATAAAATTTTACACAGGTGTATTAAAAATCAGATGTGAAATAGAGACAGAAAAAAATTTTTGAAAATATTTTACTCAAGATCGGAAACGGAACAAGAACCCAAAGCGCTTTTACTACCGGTGGAAGCGGGAACAAATACATGAACGGTTTTCCTTGCGTTGCACACGTTTAAAACTGAATTGTAATTACATTTTAGCATATACGTTTCTTTCTAATACCGCAGTACACTTTTTCAATGTTTGCCAGAACAACAGTCAAAGGAAAAATTTGAACTAAGTACTTCGATTTTCTATCCATCTTAAATTAAAAGCAAACTACGAAAAAAAGACGAAAAAAAAATTTTATAGAAGATGATCAGTTTGAAATCAAATTCAATGGCACTTATTCTGGTACTCGCCTAAATGGAAAAATTGAAAATTTTTTCACTAGTTAAAAATTCCATGAAAGGCAAAAATATTTTCGGAAATGGAAATTAGTAGCAAAGTGCCACAAAAAAACCAAATTTTGATTTTTGACTCTTAAGTTCCATTAAGTGCTCTTTTCCGTTTTTTTATCTTACGAAAATTTAGAAATATTTCCTCATATGGGTTTTTGTAAAATTTTTTTTTGTTCCCATATAAAATTTATACTTGCAGTTAAAAACAAGCTTGTAAAGGGCAAAATCTTTGAAAGCTTTGTTGGGTGTCCATGGATAGACGGTCTAGGCTTCAGCCATGCTGATGAGATTTCACTACCGTCGAAATCGAAACACTCCACAATTTTGAAATACTGGCATTTTGATAGCAATTTCCATCTCCAAACATTTGTTTGCCTTTCATGAAACTTTAAAGAAGTGCTCTTTTTCTATTTTTTCAGTTTACAATAAATTCCTGTACAGAATGTTATTTTGAAAATATTCACGTACTTCACACTTTTTTTAAGGTATTGCCTAAAGTTAGGGGACAACACTATGATGCACACAGCTCATTTGGTGGGAAAGGATAGATTGCGAAATGTTTTAACCTGATAAATGTTTCAAATAAGCCACAATTTTTGCCATGAGGTCTTTACTGTGTAACATTCTTGTAGCTGCGCAAGTACAATTCTGGTTAGAAAAATTACCTCGACTGGTCCCCCTGGTAGGAACCAAACTCTCGCCCACGGAGAAGAAAACTGCAAACATGCGCCTCAATCAGTTCGGCCACCGGCGAACTGCTTCTAAACCCAAATTTTCTCAAATAATCTGAGCCTAGATCATCTTCCACTAATTCGTATCTCGTGCAAGAAGTTAATTTTGCTATTATAATGAAAAGAATACATTTTTAAATGCCAAACGGTTAATTATAGAATTTACTTTTTGCTATCCATTAAAATCTGACTCCGAGGGGAATGCGTGTTATTGTCCGTGAAATAAAAATACTGGTCATAAATCGTCCGTAACAAAAAATAATTTATAACAAAGTCTTGTAAGATTTAGGATGCCAGAAAAGAAAACCATCTAGTAGTAGCCTACGTAATGGTATAAAATTAGCACTTCCATTCCTGCATTCCATGACTCTAATTAATCAAATAAAGAAGAAACAAACCCCGTTTGTTTGCATACACTCAACTGAATAAAACCATATGGATATGACTTCAAACGACTAATCTAGCTTGTTCTAGACACCACCGTTCGCAACAGTAGAATACTAAAGTAGGTCTAAAGTGCAAAGGCAGGTATCAACCCGCGTAGTGCATACCTTATCTGTTCCGTACAACTTTATAATTAACTCTAGACGCGGATGTGCTGTACTGTGATTGCAATTAAATCGGTTGTAATTCACTAGTCTGTTGTGTGGATAATGCTCTGTTCAGAGTCAGACCAAAAACCGCATATTGACTGGGCGTTTTGTTGTCGCCGAAATAATACCCACACAAAACAACCTATGTAGATGCGGCATAAGCAATTGTAGTGTTACATAAAAGAGACGTTAACACTTTTATGCCTGCGTCTTTTGTTGCATGTACAATCACGATTAGGGGACAATTTTACAATTCTGTTGCCGTCCTGTCCACCTTAGTCGGTTAGGTGAATTGCTATTACAGGTGTTTTACAGGTGAAGACAATGGCGTTGTTTACCTGGGTACCGTTACACTGGCGACTGATGGTTTATTGTTTAAATTCTTTTCTGAGCACTATTTCAGCGTCTTCCTGCTTTTCACAAATATTTTTGAATTTTAATGTTTTCTTCGTAGGTGGATTATACCGGTTATGTGAATTTCACTGAAAATATGTAAATTAGACTGAATTAAGATATGTTAGACGTCTTTATTCCAAAACAGGTACTTATTGGATAAATTAAGAGGATCTATTCTTCCTATTCCGGAAGCATATTAGTTCCTTAACACAGTTTTTAATGTTCCATCAAATAAATTTCGTTTAATGTGAGAAAACATTTTAGTTTTGACCTAAATTTCCTTAAAAATTCGAGTCAACGGTAGATCAAAAGAGAGGCATGACGAAATGTTATCTAGAATTTATGGTTTGAGTTCAAAAAGATGCTGTGACTATTGTATTAGCTCTGCAAATTAGACACTGATTCGTAATATTTATAGAGAATTTACATTTGCAAAATGGTGAATGATTTCGATTTCGTTACGGCCTGGATTAAGAGTCGCTGAATCCAGTAAAGGAATATCAGAGGTTCTAAATCGCTTAAAAAAGCATGGACGCGGAAATAGAATATGGTGGTCGGATCTTGAAGTACATCCTCTAGAAATTCAACATTTCTGTGGAGTGAACCCTCCTTTAACGTCATTAGTTTGTACCTCGTTATAAGAAACTAACAATTAGTAAAAATTCGATTAATTCGTATTGCCTTGTATGAAAACCACGGACCGTGTTAGGTGGAAACCGCTCTATAAGGAACTTATACCAGATTAATTCGTACCGCGTTATATGGAAACTACGTTAAGAGTCGATCCTAGTTTTGTAATTTAGAAAAACGTTTTTTTTTGTTTAGACTTTTTATTGCAGTTTTAAGTGTCTAGAGTTATGTTTTAAAGGTTTAAGGTCTGAACTCTCGATCGTTTTCATGTTATAGTCACTTTTCGAGGATCATATCAAAGGGCTCAAAGTTATCCTGTAGGCTTAGAACTTTCAATTTACAAAACTTGATGTTGTTTGATTTATAGAGACTATACATACATGAGCTCTTAAAAAATAGCAGTTCACAAAAACTGCGCACTGCTTTCCACAGTAAAATCGTTGATTTTTCATAAATCGCAACTTGCATGCATTTTTCTTGAAACCGTGTTTTTCAACTGCATTAACAAAACCCAGCCCACAACAGTTTTCCGATTTGTTTCAAACTTTACACACTTGAAGTACACAGTATAACTTAGAAATTATCTGGATCGTTTTCGATATCTCGTTTATTTTATTTTTTAGATATGAGAAAAGAGGAAAAATTCTACGAAAATTTCCATTTTTTTTTTCAAAATGAAAAATCAATTTTGCAAAATTTTGACCAAATAATCCAGTGAGAAATTATTATTTCAGGTAATATATGTAGTGTAAAATTTAATTTAAGATGAAAATTCGAACCTGCAACCTGTAAATCTAATGGTCCTATATTTTTGACACTGCCATATGTGATGTCACGCCTCTCTGCCATTTTGTAATAAAAGATTATGAAAAAATCTCAAATATACCTCATTATTTAAGAGAAAACCCATCTTTCTAACACAGTAATTTCTATTTAAAAAAAATCCCCAAAAAAGCCTATTGTTGTGCCTGCAGACCAAGATCAGAAATTCAGAACCGCGTACATCAAGGTTCATAATTGGAACGTTTTTTAATCTCAAAAAGCAAGCACTAAAAACGGGCTATTCAAAAACGCAAGTTTCTCAAGTCAGATATTCGAATAGACATTCATTTTTCAATTCCGGGACGAAGAATATCCTTTTCAGGACAAAACGGACGGAAAGAATAAATAAACGCGACGATTTTTGAACCTAAACTGTCCTCAGCATATCGATAGCATTAACGAACTGGCATTGCTTCGAAACTCGACCTATATCAGATGGAAACCCATGACCTATGGAATAAACATCGTATTTTACACAAGATTGTCAAATGAGAAGTCCTCCGTTTTAAAGAATCTCTAAAGTTTTCCACATTCTCAAAGGACCTAATTCTGGAGATTATCGTCCTATCTCTATACCTCCTTTTCTCTCTAACAACCCCAAGAATATCTGACATTATCAGGTACCCAATGATATTAATAATAATAATCTTCTAACTTCTTTTCGAGCCGGATTTCATCTAAAACATGGCCGCACGACTGCTTTGATAATATTCATATCGCGCTTAATACCGTCAAAATTACATTACTTGTTCTCCTAGATTTCTCTAAAGCCTTTGATAAAGTAAATCACAGTGGTTTTCAAGTAAACTTCTCCACAAGTTCAATATTTCGATTCCAGCATGCAAATTTCTCTGGTCATATCTCTTTCACAGGCAAAAAAGGTTTCCCTTGGCAGCAAATCCTCAATCTTACTTTCGATTAGAAGTGGTGTAACCAGAGGTTCATCTTGAGACCGATGCTATTCTTCGTGCCAATCAATGATATAGCTTCTGTTATCCAAGAATGTTCTTTCAATACATACGCCGACGATGTTTAGTTATACCTATCTCGAACCCTTGGAAAGACGGCGTTTCACCTATGAGCGACGACCTAGCAAGGACCTATCGTTGGGCTGCAGATAATGACTTTCTATTGCATGTTTCAAAATCGGTCGCTATTTGTATTTACAGAAATACAGTTGATATTTTCTACTTTCCACCAATTATATTAAACAATACCGTCATACCTTATAACAAGTCTGTAAGAAGCATGAGTATCACATTTGAACATTTAATTACAAGCCTATTTGGTCAGATCATGTTAACATCACTATTGGTAGAGTTTACGGAACCTTTCATCAATTGTCCTGATCCGCCGCATTTAACTCACTAAATACATGTATTGCTTTGATTATAGAGATGCTTTTCGACTATACCACTTCAGTCATGTTTCCCGACATGTAAAGTCGATCTTGAGCTGTAGCTTGAACTTTTACATGAATTATCGTATAATTTTATTTTTGGATTCTTAACTTTATGCAGTCCAAATGTACATTGTCAATCATAACTCTTACCTATTGTTATCTTACCACTAGCAGAAAATGCCTAATCCAGTCGATCAGGATCTGGACTAATTTCCCTATTGGCTTGAGAAGCACCAGTGGCAATCATACTTTTCCTAGTGAACCTTTTGAATACTTTAAGACTGTATAAATTGATTATGACCTTTGAAATTCTAGCTTCAGTTCTTCTTCTTCTTTTCCTTTTATCGTTTTATTTTTCTTTTGCTTTTTTTACTTGATAATTCTAGTTAGTTTTTAATTGTAAAGAGTATTAATTTACTGCGTTTTGTATTATACTTTTATTTTTCTGCACATTTTTATAACGACTATGTGTCTTATTGTTTAGAGTTGTATACTGAAGTAAATAAATGAAAATGTAGTTTTTTAACAGATGTACGTTTGCAAACATGGGTTTCACCCGCACGTTGGTGTCACTTGCCGTAATCTGCACCCCCTACACCTCTCAGAGTGATGCTACTGACTCCTCCTAGAATTAGATTTTCCCTCCGGCTGCTCTTTCTCAACATGATATCTGATAATATGTGATATATTGCAATTTCGCTCTATAAGAGTGCTAACACATAAACAATAACCTTCCTTTTTCATTTAGAAAAGATACTATCCTTCGGTTAATGCAAAACTAAAAGAAAATTATAAATCTGGTAGTGTTTCTGTTTTTCTTTGAGCTGGTACCAACTGCGACGCGTAGGGGACGTTAGTATCACTCATTTCCCTGGGAAAATGTAGCTAAACTACCATTTCTGTTACTACTTAATTATTGCAGCATATGATGGCTTCGTCCTTTTATTTGTATCTTAAACCATACAATTTATCTCTAAAAATAAATTTCTATTTGTAATTTCCTTTTTAATTTTATTTATATTTCTTAATACGGAGAGTTTGTATAAAAAGTTCATACATAAATTATTAAGGCTACAGTATATTCACCTTTTCGAATAAATTAGATTAGATAAAGAGGAAATTTTTGCAGTTTTTTTAATTCGATACTCCTTTGATATGAATAATAAAATATGAACCCTCTCATTGATTTATATCTAGAAGTTTAATTTAATCAAATTAAGTGCACATTTTAGCACAAAACTATCTTCTTGTCATTTATTGTCTACATTCTATGCTTAATCCAAACACGTTAATCATTTCACAATGTATGCACTCAGTAAACGAATAAAATCAGGTAAGGGTAAGGCTCATCGCTGCTTGTTCGATTCACAAAATACAAAAACTTTCCGTGGGTAGAAATTTGCATGAAAAGAAATCATTGGAATTCTGGGGACGATTTATATTTGCGGATAAATGCAAATTTATTGTATACCACTTATTGACTTGCAAGTTGTATAAAGCCGAATGGGTGAGGCTTCGAAAAAATAAATTTCTTTAATATGAAAACCTCTCTTGTTGCAAATTTTAAATATTCGAAAATATTTTCTCTCTCACCTAATGGAAGTTTTAAATTCAAATATTTCGTAAGCCATGGACCTTATAATTTAACCCTTATAATTTGTAAATTGAAATGATATGAAAGTTGTAATCTCTTTCTGAAAAAAAATTGTATTTTTGAAATGCTTGGTAATCTTGAATTAACAGGCAAACTATTTTACCTGTAAAAGATAGGCAAGGTTCTACTGCTACTGTGACGAGATGATACCAATTTCAGTTTGTTGGTCTTCCTTTTATTTTCTTTGTGTTAGAGTTCACTTTTTGTTTAAGGTATTAATTTATGCTGACGACATGAAAATTTCTTCTTTATCAGTGATATTAGTGACTGTGCTTTTCTTCAAGAGAACTTAAATATATTTTATTCTTGTTGTGGACATAATGACCTGGAACTTAACATAAATAAATGTGAGGTCATGTCGTTCTTTAGGAGGCGCTATTACTTATAACTACACATTTGCTACTAACAATATTCTTCGCGTACAATCTATTAATGACCTCAGCGTGAAGCTTGACCCAAGCTTGATGTTGTTTCCTATATTAATTATGCTGCTTCTAGGAGTAATTCCATACTGGTATCCTGAACATTATATAACTCGTTCGTCTGACCTCTTCTTGAATACTCATCCCAGATATGGAATCCTTCCTGCGTCGTCCATATCCTCTTATTGAGTCTGTTCAGCGCAGGTTAATTAAATTTGTGTTTAGAGATCTCCCTTTAAATGTCCCTGTGACTCTTCTACTACCATATCGCGAACGGCATAATCTTCTTGGTATGACTTCCTTGAAAAGGCAACGTAAGGTTGCTGACATAGTTTTTATCCGCCAGCCTATTAATCGAATGTGCACGGTAGCCAATTGTGTTGCGAACCACTTCGATTTAGATGTATCCAAAATTGTACTAAAAATCGTGTTTTTCTGGTCTTGTGATTTATGTTGAACGTCTTTTTTCCTTTTTCTTATTAATCCTTTGTCTTACTAATCTAAAAATATAAATAAAATATATGTCTTACTAAACTAAAATATAACACCTTAGTTACCATCCACAAGTCACACCCTAAAAATGAAAATAATATTTTCACTCACCAAAATATTTTCCACACAAAAGCAAACTTTTAGTGGAAGTACTTGTAAAATTCAAATTGCATGATGGAACTCGATAAATACTGAACCGCAAACGAAATAAAGTAATGCAGACGTTTTAACACAATCCTGACGTTAATAATTCGAAAGTGTGTACATAACAAGAACATTATTCAATTACTATTAGCTCCTAACTTTTAATCCAACAGCACTTTGCTAATTGAG
>QYTT01092739.1:23085-33729 GCA_006980735.1 Dasypogon diadema
ATTTTATCAGGAAATATAATTTAATATAATAAAATTTAATATAATAAGGGAATATACAAAAACTAACACTTATTCTCAAACTGAATATTAAAAATTAACATAAAAAACAAGTTCTTTTCTTTAGGCTTTACAGGGATAGTTTAATAAGGAGTTTAAATTTAAACTGACAATTTCTGAAACTTAATTCTATTTAAAGTTGTTTTTTCGAGAGAAACTCACTTTCTCAGTCGTTGATGCCTCTAATCGCAACCATTGGGATATATAAATTTGCCTTTGTCATTTTTAGTAAGACGAACACACTATTCATGATAATATTTCAAACACCGTGCATATGGGCTTCGATTTTGACCACAACAATGGCAACACCAACTATCTTGCGACTTTCCAAAATTTTCTCGTCTATTCTTTTTCTCCTTTTCCTTATCACCCTGTTTCTTTTCTTGCAATTTTCCTTCATTACTTTAGCTTTTGTATCTCCTTTGTGTTATTTTTAAATAGGTCCCTTGTCATACTCTTTGTCTTTTGGCTTTTTGTCTTGGTTTGTATTTAATGACTGCATAGTCTGGTGTTGGCATTAATTTTTGAAATTGTGAACGCTTTTTTAAAGATACTTCACCATTCCCACCAGATAGGTGGGAAAATCTGTTCTTGTGAAGAAGGAACAGTAACTTGATTCTCAACAATATTACCTTCAGACTCAGATGATGAACTCTAAATTCGACAAGGTCTTTTTATGGGGCCCCACTCACGTTCAGTTTATCTCACAGTTTTACCTGCACAGTTAAATCGCTACGATATCTGTGCAATTTTCTTCCTTTTTTAGTTTACTCAGTTTTTCCCACACACCACAGATTTTGCACAGTTTTTGTTTAGTTCGTTTCTGATGAGTTGTACATGATTTCAAAACGAGCTGAGAAAACGTGCGATAATCACACACGCTCAGTTTTTATCTACGCAGTTCTCGTTTGCGCAGTCTAAATCTACGGGCCGCAGATTTTACTCAGTTCAAGAATTTGGACTGAACGTTACTCCGGTTTTCACACACACGCAGGTAAAACTGTGTGATAAACTGAACGTGAATGGGGACCTTAAGAAAGGCCTCTGGATAAATTCGATCAATTCTTGATATGTAGGGTAATAAGGCCTAGCCTTCAGTCGTCCGGTACTCAAGTAACTTATACGTTTTTAACCAATTAAGCACTTAGTAAAATAGGGAAGTAGTATTCTATATAGAAAGCTTTAAATGTGAATAGTAACTACAACAACAGCACAAATCAAAATAATAATGACAAAGGGATAAAAATTATCAAATTTTTTTCCGGGAATTTTTATTACACTGCGCAACAACACCCATCCCTCACAAAGGTCGTGATGCAAATGCAACTGAAGTCATGGGTGAAGGGAACGGAAACGGACACTTCTACCCGAATCGAGCTGGCAATCATGCTTATTGTCTCTGCGTGGGATACATCTCAATATGTTTATTCCATTTTAAATATGATTTTGGCCTTATTTTACGCTAGGCTTTGTTTAAAAAATTCTTGACGCTTTTAGCAAATTAATTTGCTTAATTTTTTCACATTTGCTTATATCTTTCTGCTTTCCTTAAAAAATTGGGAAATTTCGTAAATATGTCGCACACCAGTTACACACTGGCCAGAACAAAATCAACATCGAACGAAATAACGAACAAAAAACTATTCCACGAAGAAATTTACATTTACATTTTCATTACACTTTGTTTCAGAACGAGATTTTAAAACAAAGTTTTTTTTGGAGCTGTGTGAACACTCGAATTTAAAATAAATTTAATGTAAATTTCTTCGTCGAATAAAGAGTTTTGTTCGGTGTTGATTCTGTTCTAACACAACTGGGTAACCAGCATATGGAAAAAGAAAAATCAGATAGTTATCTTTTGCAGAATTCATTTCCTCTACCCTTTCCTTCCTCAAGCTTCTCGAAATCCAGATCGATCTTATAAAGATTGCAATCTAGATAAAAATATTAAAAATTTGATCTACGATAACACGCTTATTAGGCTTTGTCCATATTCTCGTGTATATGCGGAGAAAGATTCAATTATAGATGCAATATTCCCTTCTTTATTAAAAAACGAAATTTTGTTGCAGTTATCTACTTTTGTTCTACAGTAGGCCAAGGTTCCGTATGAAAGAAAGGCAAGATTTCCTCTTCAGATCGTTTGTTCTGTGTTTCTCGTTAAGCAAACAAATAGTAAAGTAAGACAGGTTCATTTACCTAGGCAAACCGGCTGATCTAGGCAAACAAACTGGTCTGCCTACAGAGAGCACCAATGGACGGACCTTAACGAAATTATACAATCAATAAAAACAAGAGAGCAGGCAGTGATATCAGCACATCACGAAAGCTGTCCCTTAAAGCAAAAGGTGACAAGTAGGAATGTCTCATGGTGGAATAGCCAAATTGCGAAATTAAGGGTAAAAACCCGCTGGCTCTTTAACAAAGCTAAGCGGACGTCGGACTGGGATGAATACGGGACGGCACTAACCGAATATAGTCGGGTCAGAAGGTCCAAAAGAAACTCATGGCAAAGATTCAAGGGCCTAAGTAAGCTGCCTGTCTTTGCAAGAACCCATAAGATTATTTCTAGAGGATCTCCCGGTTCACTCAGGCTCTTAGAAAAGCCAGATGGGAACTACACAACAACTGGCAAAGAACGTCTGGCGCTTCTTGTACAGATACATTTTCCAGGGTCTGTTGTGACTGAAAATCAAGCAGAAGCCGACCGTCTCACTCTAGATGACGGTTATCGTCCCAAAAGGGAGGACTGGTGGATGGCTGCAAAGATTTTCATATCCAATAGGATTAAGTGGACAATTCGCTCATTTAAACCATATAAATCAGCAGGGGGGGATGGAATATATCCCCAAGGCATGGAGGTAGACAAAGGTAACGTATACACCTAAGGAAGGAGGCAGACCCATCGCTGAGCCGAAATCATACCGTCCCTAATGCCTAACTTCATTTGTCCTGAAGATTATGCAGAAAATTCTGGGAAAGCATATAAGGGATGGAGCGCTTACAGAGCACCCATTAAGTCTAAGCAATTTGCTTACCGAAAAGAGAAATCTACGGAACTAGTTCTGCTAAACTTTACAGATGGCATAGCGGATGCAATTCACAACAAGGAAGTTGTCCTTTGCTCCTTTCTGGACATTGAAAGTGCATTTGATAACACTTTCACGGAGTCGATTATGCCTGTCTTACCCGGGAATGGAAGAACCCATCTATGGACCATACTCGTTGACGATTTGCTGGTGCAATTAAATAATCGATGAATTATAGCTCAAGGTTATGCTGATGACTTTGTGATTCCCTTCAGCGGCAAATTTGAGCTCTCGCTATCCAAAAAGCTACAAAAAGCTCTACAACTTGTGCAGCACCGGTGTGCCATCAGTGCTGTCAGTGAACCCCAACAAGACAAAAATTGTATCGTTCACCAGGAGCACTAAAATGGAGTGCACCTGGTCAGCTATACCTGAGCAGCTTGGTGGATAAAGTCACACAAAAGAAAGTCGATCTCAAGCTGACCGCTTCAAAGATTTGCATTATAAGTGTAACTGGAGCCATGAGCAGTACTGCATTAACCGGCTCTTAGCAAAGCTATTGGAGGCGAAAGCTGTGATGTACAGAGGCATGTCAGACGGATATGGGGATTGGAGATCTAAGAGTCACATTTCCCTATCTGATAAGATTAAATCAGAAACAATGTTAAATATGGTGACAGACAGGATGTTAACGAAAAATAACTTCTGTTTGCCCTTTAGAGTCAATATACCGGACAGAGAGGAGCCCTAATCTGGTATACGGATGTTTCTATAACCGTAGAGGGGGTCGGAGCAAGAATATATGGTTTTGTGCCCAGGGTTAAAATACATCGGAACCTAGGAAGGCTTATGACCATATTCCAGGCGGGGGTATATGCCAACGCCAGATGTGCCGACGAAAACCTTCTTCGAAATTATACAAACAAGAAAATATATATGATTCATTTTGGGTCAAAAATATTTTGTGGCTATTAACTTTCTTGTTCAGTGAAAACTAGGATGAGATAATTTACGAATTGTGTTAAATATTGTGCATCGCATGCTTTCGGGTACATAAAGCAGATTTGTTTCTGTGGATATATCACACCAGATCTTTACATCCCCCAAAGAAGTGAATATTTTCTCAAGAAAAAATTAGAACTTTCTTCGATTCTCTGAATTGGAGAGAAATTGTTGCAATTCTTCATCGTGTTTCTGTCTTTTAGCGACAGCTTTAAGACAAAGCTTTTCGGAAGAGTGTACAATATCTGCGTAAGCCACTGAAAGTGTGCCTGATATATGGCAAGGAGCTCTCTATCAAAGGTGGTGTATATTGGTTCTGCCGCCTGTAATCTCTTTGAGAAAAATCCCAGTGGTTTCCACTGACCACCTACGAATAGTACGAATTGCTGCAGGACAGCACATAAGCTAGGATTTGGGTGAACCAACAATGTTTGATCAGTTTTCTAATTTGACAAAGATAAAATCTGAGCCGCTGAGAACTTCACTAATGAATCGTTGCAACGTTTGGGGTGCGTTTTTAAGCCCGAAAAGCATGCCAGTAAACTTATGAAGACCGAAAGGCATGCGAGTAAACTTATGAAGCCCGAAAGGTGTTATCACTGCAGTCTTAACGATATCTTCCGGGGCCAGATGACTGAGTTCAGTTGTCCATAATCCCCACAGGTTCTACAATCAATTTGATACTAAATGTAATGGAGAAGCAACTGAAGATGACGGACGATGGTCGAAAAATTTCCAACTATGCCATAAACTGAAATTAATTTTGCTATTTTAAACTTTTCGATATTTAGTCTCTGCGCTCGAAAGGAGGATAGAGGAGCTTCTGTTTTTATATGAAGAACAATATAGTATTATCTTCACTTCACTGTTGTTAAAATTGGATGGTAATTTTAAAGGAGGAAATTGGCTAAGTATGCTACGGCAGTTATCCTAAAAGGAAAAAAGGAACCAATACGATGTGAAATTCCTTTTACTGACAAAGAAGTTGAAAATTTGTAATTAAGGATCTTTCAAAAAGGAATAGGTGGTGGGGGAAATGTCGGCACCGCAGACGAAGTAACTAACCTGGGTTTTTTTTTAACTACTGGGTGCTACACACTTTCTAGCTTTATTTCAAAACTACCTATGATACCAACATGATTTTAAATATGGATTTGACTTTTTCGACTGTGAAGGAAATCTAGAGCGAAATCTTGTGAAATTACTTTATTGAAAACGCCCGCTTGTTTTGGATATGGTTTATGATGTATTTCCTACGACTGAAACTTTGTGATGATGAAATTTCTGTGATCGCGAAAATTTCAAGAAGATTGTGAGATTTTTTGATTGCAATCACATAGGTGTGGATTGAAGAAGGGGGTTTATTGATCTAAAGTCCTTGTAATAATAAATTGTTTAATAAAGCTGGACGATATGTATGTAGTAAAACAATTGTAGGGGAAGTAAATGAAAATGAAAGAGCCCAGTCTCATTTGCTTGCTTGTAAACAATTGGAAAAATCCACAATTGCTCGTTTGTCATAAAGCGTCTTTATGGCCCAGTGGTAATGAAGACAAAGTCCTTATATTTGTAACTGATTCAGCTTTATACATATATATGGCAAGAGCAGCAAAAATATTAAAGGTATATCCAAACATGATACATATAACTTGTTTGGCTCAGGGACTCAACAGAGTTTCTGGAACTAGACAAAGTTCATTTCCATTTCTGTTAAGAAAGTATTTTTGAAAGCACTAACCAGAATTTCATTATACAAAAGTATTTTTAATGGCATTGAATTGCCTCCTGAACCCATTGTTACAAGATGGGAGACGTGGATTAACGATTAAGGCAGCAGTATTTCACGCGAACCACATTAACGAGATAAAAAAAGGAAGCATGAGCTTTAACCCATCGGATATTTAACAACTACGAAGGTGATTTCTATCTGTTCTATCGTTGTCGTTATTTTTTAGGTTTTACAATTTTTTAATGCCGATGAGGGAGCTTAAATTAAATTTGCACAAGGAATACTACAAAATCGTTTGTTGTATGCAAATTTAATCTTTATTAAAAATTATTCTGAAAAATTCAACGCAATTATAAGAAAAGGGTATGCGCCTAGTGGAATCCTTTAAATTATTTGAAGAAACCCAAAAAATAACATAGGAATGAGTCTTTGAATTACATCATAAACTCCATATGATTTTAAACAGAAGTAGTGATTTTAAATTTATACTAAAAACACACGAAATTTTAAACAAAACAAGGGCAACGCAACAACATGTAAAATATCTAATGTAGCTTGAAAGAATCTTCTCAGCATACAAAATGAATTTTTCTGAAAAGCTTGGTAATTTAGAAAAAATCTTTGTGATTTATTGTAATTCGAGTTAATTAAATTTCAATTTTTAGTTAGCCTCAAAAACATTGAATAAATGATTTTATTGCATAACGAAAAACAATTACTTTTGCAATTATTAAGAAAGCATATTACTTACATATGCAAAACATATCTTACATAAAAACTACGTATTCCTTTGCATAATTAATGCATAAAAAAATGCATACAATTAATGTGCATCAATAAAAATGTTAACAGAGTCATAATACGGGAAAATCCTAAAATTAATTACTATTCCATTTAAAATGAATTTTGCATAAAAGTCTGATTTCAGTGATTTTTTATGCCTCATGATAAAACCTAATCAATAAAGCTCATACAAACTTCCTTTTCTTTAAATGCAGGAAGGTAAGGAAGCAATGCACTCAACGCACCTATGCAAACAAAGTTCAGTAATTGTTTCCAGGTGTTTGACGATCGATCGTCTTACACATCGTCTTTTTGTCGCGACGATTGTAAAATGTCCTTACCAATTTGATTGTGTTTACTTCTTGTAAAGTTTTTCAAGCCCAAATTAATGCAAGAGAAAATTTGTTGTCTGGACGTTGGTTATGAGTACTTAGAAGGAATTTCGAGGTTATATGAAAAGATATACGTTACATGGAACCTATGAAATGTTTATGTAGAATCTAGACGCCATCCGTGAGTAAAATTTCAATTAAGATGCAAGATAAATTCGTTATTATTATATACTAGTTTGCAGACGTATTTTCGAAATTAAATATTGTAGATTTGAGCGCCTGTTGTTAAAAGAAGAATACAAAGTGGATTTTGAATATAATTTGAGTAAAGTATTGAATTTGATAACAGTTATTGCGATGAAAAATGTAGCGAAAATAGAGAAAAACTGAAACAGAATATAGCTAGTATAATAATTATGTTAAATCATTCTCTGGAAATTTAAATAAATAGAGAATTATATATTACATAGTTTCATTGGGATTATGTGCAAATATAAATAGGATGCAGGGGTTTCTGGCCCCATTTTAACTTCATTTCTAACATCTTAAAATGTTTTACCTAAAATCTCGAACAACTCACGGTATATAGAGGACAGAAGGTATGGTAAGCGCAAGTAGCCCAAGGTTCCGTCATTCCGTTTTCTGTGCATTTTAAGGAATTTTTCGTTATATTGCTGAAAAATGCTAAAATAAGTCATGAATAAAATTTGTTAGAGTATGCTCAGGTGAGTATTTTTGCGCTACAAACTGAAATGTAGAAGTCACTATTGGTGCAAAGGTCTTTTCGGGAATAAAATTTAAGATCAAAATTTGTGCGAAAAAGTGCATATTTTCTAAATAGAGGATGGGAGTGAAATTTTGTACAAAAATATTTGCTTAAATTTTATAAGGAATTGCTTGAGTAGTTTTGATAAATGTTTAATATTTAAAAAGGGCATTTTTGTAATTTTTTCAGTAAATACAAAAATTTCAATAACGGTAACTGCTATACATTGCAAGCATTACCTACCATATCTCTACTGGTTGGTTAAGTCTTTAATAGTTCCTTTATACTTCCTTTAATATGTTAAGCTGTGAAGTCTTTTACAAGTTACCCTCATCTTCTTTTCGTAAATTAAATGTAGCTTTTAACACTGCTGTGTGGAATATTTTTAAATTGTCACGTTTCCATTCATGTTAAATCATCTCTTGGTTGAACAGTAGATTCGTATCTTAATTATAGGAGAATCATTTCCCTCTATTATTATAACTAAACAACCTAATTATCTGTATACCAAACCTGAGTTTCTTCAATCTAGCAGAAGCTTCTCCCTTATATTGCCGCATTTTATGTCTCGGTCTATAGTGAATACCAGTACTTTGTCCAGTCTCTCTTCCTCTTCACCTCAGAAGGGGCTACACCAATCGTAACTTTGCTAAAGCTTTTTTGAATACTTACCATCTACTACTACTTCATCCACTTACCATCATAGGTCTCTATCTTTGTTTTTTTTTTTTGTTTTGGAATGCATCATCTTATATTACATCTTTATCTTTAGTTTTAATTTTGGCTTATTTAGTTTTACTAATTATTATGTTTTTTTCATAGCCTTTTTGTGTAACCTACACTTTTTTTATAAGATTGTATCTTACTAGTGTAGCGTTCTATAATCTAATTTGAATTTGAATATAGTAAATGAAAATTTACCGTTATCGAGACATTTTTATTTCATGAAAAAGTCAGGTAAACATAGTTTTCATCCTTGCAAAAGAGTATTTCTAAAAGCTGCTTAAGCTAATCCTTAGAAACTCTAAAGGCTTACTTTTATGCCAAATTTAACCTCTCTCTCCCTCTCCATTACGCCAACTGTAACCTTAGATTTTAACCTCGAAATGGCCTTTATGCCAATAACGACGTCAAAAACCATTACTACTTGCCATAAACTTTCGAATAGCATATAACATTCCATGATTTCGCGCGTCCCATTTTCGGAAGAATAGTCGAAAATTATTTGTGTAACTCAGGAGAAAGTGGAGCAAAATTGAAAAGTAAATTATTTTATTCTTTGAGTGACATTTCTCCAGTCCTAATGGTGATCTCTTTCATCATAAATCATAATATCAAAGTGCTCATTTATGCCCACTGACATCTAACTATAAATATCGAAACGCGCATATATACGCGGGCCGGTTGTCAATGTGAATAATACTAAAGGAACAATTATAATGGACATGTGCTAGCATAAGTCAAAATATGAATGTTTGTATTCAAATATTGTTGCCGAAATTGGCATATGCCAACCTTCGTTAAGGTAGTTGGGATTTCGTTGACTTTTGTGAATATGATTCCATTCCATGGCTGGTACGAGTTGATACAAGCAAATTTAGAAGAAGAGAACGTGTACGCTTGTGACAGTTTATTGTTTAGTTTTTAATCCGCATAAATGGTGCAGTAAAGTAAAAATGAGAATTTGTTTTATCAATATTTGCTTTTTTCACAGAGATAAATGATCTGGAGAGATCATGTCATCAAAATTTCTAACTTAAAATTGAGCAAATCTTACGCTTGCCACATACTTTCTCTGCCCCCTTGGAATTTTTCACTCAAAATATTTTCATTCAAATTTAAAATTAAAACCTCGCTTTAATAGCGATCAGCTGATTGTGCCAGCATCATTCTAGTAATGTTTACAGTTTCGAATTCAAACTTAAAACTATAAGCGATTTTTCACAGACCTGCAAAACCCATACGAGGAACTATTCCTAAATTTTCGTAAGCTGAAAAAATAGAAAAGAGCACTTGAGGGAACTTCAGTTTCAAAAACCAAAATTATCACTTGTTTAAAGTAAGGCAAAAATTTTTTTTTGTAGATGGGAATTGCTAGCAAAGTGCCAGCGTATGGGTTTTGCAAAATTGATTTTTGCTCCCATATAAAATTCGTGCTTGTAATTAAAAACAAGCTGATAAAGGGCAAAATTTTTGAAAGCTGTGTTGAGTGTCCATGGCTAGACGGACTATTCTTCAGCCATGCTGATGAGATTTCCTTACCGTCGAAATCGAAACACTCCACAATAATTTTTTAAATGCTGGCACTTTGCTAGCAATTCCCATCTACAAAAATTTTTGCCTTACTTTAAACAAGCGATAATTTTGGTTTTTGAAATTAAATAGAAGATAATAAAAAGAAATACAAATACTAGCGGGAGGAGCCCCGACAATCTATCCTCCGATTTAAGTTTTAGGGGGTAAATTAGGGCCAAATTTAGAGCTGAAGTAATCACGCTCAGCCATACGAATTGCAAACGTTAAATTCCAATATTGTTGCTACTGAGAAAATTTTGCCAGTATCCATGGTACGGCCATCAACTGTCAATCAACTGTATACTGTTACTGACATTTACCTACTGGTACTGTCACATTTCCCTTGATTTTAGGACCACTTATAATAATAAATATTTTTAACTATTTTGAACAAATCAGGAAGCACGAATATATGCGCAATTTTTGAGACTTTCACATGTTATACACATATTTCTATTAGCACGGGTTATATATTTTCGTATAGTTAGGCCCAAAAGTGATGATACACCCCCATTACTTCTCAACTGATTTCTCTCTTTCACCAGTCGAAATTATTAAGCATTGTGATTTATTTTAGAGAAAATATAAATTATATTGTATATAATTATAGTAAATGTAAATTGAAATGAGCATTCATTTTTTTAAATCCAG
>QYTT01092740.1:0-15414 GCA_006980735.1 Dasypogon diadema
AATTGTTCAACAAAGTTTCTGGATAATTTTGGAGTTCTAATCCAAGACAACCTTACTTATCCTCTGGCTGATTATGCTGATTATTCTGAACTTGTAATAAAGCAGTTTAGGACTTATACACTTTATAAAATCCATTTTTTGCTTATATTTATAATTTCTGTTTCGAACTCTGCCATATATACTACGTAAAAGTGTCTGTGAATTTCATTAAGAAATGATAGAATAAGATATTATTCTCCCGACATCTAACAGATGGACCACTCAAGGGTCTTAAATTGTTCCGTGTAATAGAAGCATCAACCATTGAAAAAAAACGCACAATCGGCATGGCGAAAGAGAATCACTACAATAGCGCGTACAGACCACCACCTTTTTCAGTGGTTTGACTGTTTTCAATCTACTAGTATCAACTTTAAAATTAATAAAATATGAGGAAGGTGTTGAATTACATCTCTGGAAAAGGCGAATGAGAATATTACAGCTGTGTAGATCACTGAAAATATTATAGATAGATCTTATATATCTATCGTTTATAGCTACATGTACATAATTTCAGAATACCGATTATAGAAAAGCATAAACTGCACACGTAGTTTCCCCAACTGTGATTAATCCCCAAATTAGCATCTATATATTAAATCTGCAGTTTAACTGAAATGTACAAAAAGAAATAAGAGAACTGGATCTTTTTCTGGAACTGCCTTTAATACCTCTTAATTGGATCGAAACTTACAAGATACGACCCAAATTTGCTTTGATCTGCCTAATAAAATGTTATTCAATACAGATGCCTATAGGGTCTAACAGTTTTTAAACACTAAACTGTTCTTATTGTCATCGGAGTGGAGTTTTATAACTTATTTCGAAGAAAATCGAAGCTATCTCTTATAAATAAATTCTGTTTAAATGTTATTTCTAGAAATTTAACAAATGATTTTATCATAAGAACTCAAGTTGACTGAAGTATAAATAAATTCATTATACCACACAATTCTTCACCTTTCTTCTAACCATATGTGGGAAGAGTTTTTAATATACGGAAATTCAACAAACATAGTAAATTGGACTGATTCTTTTACTTCCTTAAAGTATATACGAAAGACTTAAGCGACAAACTTGAACTTTTCAGAAAGCCAAAAAAAGACGAAGAAAAACTGATAAGGTAATCAAGCTGTAATAATAAAAAAGAAATTTAATTTTAGATTGAATTTTCGCCATTTCCAATTATTCAAGTATGTTTTACTCAATGAAAAAATGTAGGAGGGAACTAATGCGCTTAATATTACCAGGAACGGAATTTATGAATAGTCTGAACAAGATCAGATACCTAAATGCGTGTTATAATATACAGCTAGAAGATAGGTAACTCGAAAACCTGGATTCGAAAAATTGGATTTGAAAAAGTTTTCAACTCTTTGAAAAAGTTGAGGCTGATTTTATTTTATTTGCTCTTGTTTTTGAAAACGATGTCTTGTTTTTGATCTGGTTGCCCTTGATTTTGATTTGGTTGTAGATATCTTTGAAATGGTTACGTTTGAAGTGTAAATATATAAAGATTACGGTTGTGAGGTAGTGGATGTGGTGGTAAAATTTTATACCTCCGCAACTGGACAACGCACATACATTTTTGGAATTGCTATTGACTTTGAAAATTCTAGTACTGTTTTCATCATATTTTTATTGTTATCTTATTTTCTAAAATAAATGAATTTTTTCAAGTCAAAATAATTGTTATCTTTGAAAGGTAGTATATGGGATTTTAAGTGCAATTTTAGTCAGGAACTTGTTGAGCTTGTTGAGAAATTTCAATCAAAAATTAATATGAACAGAGCCTGGTAAATGCTATATATGACTGATAGGATACTATCCTTTCTGACTGATAGGATACTATCCTTTCTATTCTCTTATGCTCATTCCGATGGAGAATGCGTATTGAAATTATATAAATTATAGCCTTTAATTCACTATATATATATGAAGCTATGAGACCAAAAGTAGTCTAACCTCAAAGCTAAAACATGAGGATATATATTTATAAACAGGGTGTTTCATCCTGTATATATAATCAATTGCATTAGATTTTATGAAAACCACTGCAAAGATCTCATGAGCCGCAATAAATGAGAAACCTTGGAATGGGTTACAACCAGGAAAATGTGTTATAACCATTAAGTTTTTTGCACAAGTTCGAGCCATTATATCACAGGGTGCAAAAGCAAAATGCAAGTTGTTCAAATCTCCATCTATAATATTGTTTATACTTATATTATTTTTTATCAACACTTTAAAATTGTAAAATTAAATTTGGAATTATGGTATTGAACTTTAGAAGGAAATATTGCCCTATTTAAAGCATTTTATAAGGTTCAGAGGTATTCCCAGCACTTAGAATTACGAAACCGTTTCCAGCTTCGATACGATACGATACGATACGAATGAGTACATGACGACATTCTAATGCAAGTTATTCTTTTAAGGTTTTGCCTAAGCTCATATGATGCACACAGCATAGCTTAGGCGGAGGAAAATTAGGGAAAAGGATATTGGGAAATTTTAACTTAACAAATGTTGCAAGTGAGCCACAATTTTTTTTCGTGAAAATTTTTATTTTAATCTCGTTTTTTTCTCGTCAGTAGAATTGCCTCAAGCACTGGTGCCTTGTGCAGGATTTGAACGCTCACCAAAAGAGGGGGAAATCTGCAAACGTGCGCCTCAACGTGAGCTCGGCCACGTTGGTCTGACTGACCAGTTACTCTAATTTTCTTGACTACTCTTAATAATGAATGTTAAACTTTTTAAACCGCTTCAGTGTACAAGTCAGAAGCATACCAAATATCCAGTCAGGACATTGAATGAATAAAGGAAGCTAATGGTATCTATTTTAAGTAGTTAATCCAAGTACTTTTGTCGGGTCCAGTGAAGTAAAATTCTTTAAAAAGATGGGGCAACGACAATAACTAAGAATTTAAGTTCGAGACAAAAAGTTGCAACACAGGTTATGTATAATTCATTTTATCTTCTTCAGTAAAGGTGTATCAATACTTTGATTAGTGAGAATAAAATATCAAAGGTGAAGAAATTAAGAAGTTAACAAAACAAGATCGGTGTCAGTTGGATTTCACGGGACGTTTGCGCAAGATTTTACAATAATTTCAATTAAGTAGATAAGATCTGAAATTAGTGCTGATCAATTTTTAAGTGCCAACTTACAAGCTACCGTTGGCTTATTTTGCCTATCAGAAATGGCACCCTGATGCTAGCTTTCTAGCTGGCTGGAAAGAGCCATTATAAAACAGCAATCTATAATAGCTCTCCTATCCAGGTCATCACACCAGGCAATCATGTCCATACATGTGCACGACTGTTTATCAGCGGTGAGTGGAAAACCATTTGACAACGAAGGCCTATCAAATGCAATTGCCATCTTATTGGTCTTTCACTATTTTATTAAAATATTTTTAAGGTTATTTCCATTAAAAAAAGACAAACTGCTGCTGATGCACTTGTTGGTTGGGTAAATGGCGATTAATGCATAGTGTTGATGCTGATGTACAAGCAATTTGGTAAAGTTCACTAAAGTACAAGAAATCCAGTCGCCTTTCTCCATCTGCCAGAACCGGAATGTCGTAAAGTGACTGCTACACAAGGCATAGTTTTTTATGTTTATTCATAGGCAATTTTTGTTATGCGGCTCACATGGCAATTTTCACTATCCAGTAAACTTAGAGTGTAACCAACATTTGGAAAACGCGTTAATCGACCTGAAGTTTAAAAACTATACGTGATGGTAGACGCACCCAACTCTTGCAAAAAACCAACCAACATTTGATATTTAGATACATCAGCACGAGCTGTGGGAATCCACTTTTTCAAACACCTGGTCTCTGACAGATTACATGACATTGCCCGCAGCTCTTAGAGAATAATTTTGATGGCATTCCGTGAATTTACTTTTACTTTTCCGTCGGCTGATGAAGATGAAATTATGAAATTATTAATGGAAAATGAAAAGTATCCCTTAATGCATAAAGACTCGCTTTCACAAATTTTGCAGCTTCATCGTCGCGTGTGTACATATGCAAATTACCGACATCTTTGATTTCATTCAATATATTTTTATTTACTCTGTCTAAACGTGGTGTATTCTCTTGCTTCCTTTGAAATTAGTAGGAGTATCTTTTTGGATTGTATACATTACGTGTTTACGTGTCCCAAGAAAGAGATTGTTATATTACAGCAAGAAGTAAGTAGAAGGAAGGAAGGAGGAAAACTGTTGTTGTCACGTAAGATAGTGGGTGGTTTTTTACTGAACAATCAAGCACAGAAAATTTTACTTTTATCGATAAAAAGCGGAACCTTTGTACTACTACTTTAAGTAAAATATTGCTTAAATAAATTGTTTATCTACCAATATTTATTTTGTATACTTCAAAGCATTTTGCTCCAGGCTTAATGCTCTTACGCCAACACTTTTCCCAATATTCTAAAGGAAGGGTATCTCCTAAAACCGAAACGTCGAAAACGCCTCCTACTTATGTTTTTTATTTTTTATTAATTTCGGCAGGCCACGCTATTATCGTTATTCATTAATTAAAAGTGCACATAACCAAAAAGCGCCCCACGCTTTTTGAATTAGCCATTGGACCTAAAAAAAGTGATAAGTTTACTAATAACTACCTAGCATATCTATCATCCGTCACGTATTGAATAAAAAAATATATGCTTGCGTTTACTCTACAATGAAGTTAAAATATTGGCAAGGATAACATGCATATATCGTAGCAAATAAAAGTTTATTTAATTTAATTATGTGCGTGATAAAAGCGTATTTTTTTGTTTTTTTAACTATATTTTATTTTACACTTTTTAGTCTTGAAATAACTTTAACATGTTTATTACTGATTCAGAATACATTTATTGGCTCTATAATGCCTCATGTACAGATTTGACTGTATTTTTTTTTCTTTTTCTATCTGTCTCACTTAATTTCGCTTTTTTTTCTTTACGCTTTTGTTTTTCCTTTTCTAATCGTCGTTTTCTTTGCGTTACTGTTTCTAAGTTTTTTTGTTTTGTTTATATTCATTTTATTCCCACGAGTAGCGGACAATTTAACGGTCCCCCCAGTGGATAGAGTAAAGGGGCAAGGCTAACTAAAACAGGGTTGCACCCAGTGCCCTGAGGTGACGCTTGCGATATAACAATTTTTACAACCCTCTTACCATTCAGCCCTCAGCACGTTTCTCGCCTTGGCTTGGGTGGGATCTCATAGTTTACAGCATTAAATGAATTTTGGCACTTTCTGCTTCTTGGCTCCATCATCAGACTCCTCTTCACCCATTTTACCTTTCCGTTTCGTTATAGATAAGAAAATTTTGTCCGCCATTTTGGGGCGTCCGCCATATTGAATTTAGTGTGACGTTATTGTATTTTTCGTATTCTTCTCAGCAAACACTTTCATTTGATACGCATATCATGATGGTAGATAAGAAAATTGTGTCCACCATCTTGGGGAGTGCGCCATATTGGATTTAGAATGACGTCACTTAGTTAACCATGCATTGTCATCCAAATTAAACGTGTATGCAAAATTTCGGCTAAATCGGAAACCAGGAAGTGGGTGAAATTTAACTTACAAGATTTTCTTACATAGTTACAAGTGAAGCTAATAAATGCGTATTAAAAATGGTATCTAACTTTTACCCGTTTTCCAGATACATCGGCTTAAAAAAGTAACTATTTTAATTGCTTTATTGCTTTCATATTAAGAGGTAGCAAATGCACGATTATTAATCTACAACGAGTACTCGAATTGACCTCCCTCTAACTGAATACAAGTAAGAATGTATAAAAGGACGAAGCTGCTGCTATTTTTATCGAGGTTCACGAAATTAAAGCGTTTTAAAGTGTTTTTCAGATAAAGAAGATGTTTAAAAACTTAATTCATAATTCACAATTCTGCTGACGGATATGACAAGTAATGAATATCAACGTGTATGGGTTATGTGATGGCAATGCTTTGACTGCGCGAGAGGAGTATCAACGTGGATTTCCACGTTTTTGGAAGTGAATTTCAAGTCGAAATTTACTTCGATTTAAATGTATGTGTCCACAGAGTGCCTCTACTACGTTTTCAATTGCATTAAATGTATTTGAAACTAGTGTTTCGCATTCACCCGCCTCAACCTGCATAATTGAAGTTAATTTGATTTCTGTGTTTGAAGTCGGGTTCATTCTTTTTTGATAATTCCTGTTTCCTAAAAAGTAGGTATATTGGTGTCAAAAGATGTCAAGAAAAATCTATGCAACATTGCTACAACTTAAACGTTTCCCGAAAAGTGATAAAATTATTTTACGAAGATATTTATTGTTGAAGTAATACTGGAATACAAAATATGTAGAACCATAAAAATATAAATTGTTTATTTTATGAAATATATAAGTTATTTGCTCAAAATCGGTGTTAAATTTGTTGAAGTTATAAAAATCTCGTCTTTTGCTTTTATTATTTTTTCTTGATATACAGTAACACAACATAACACAGATTTTTATACTGAAAGACAGATTTTTTAAATAAGAAATTTAGTTTTTTTTGAGAATTCTGCGGCAACATTACTTGTGGATTTGTCGAAGGTTTTTTTTAACATTTAGCGTCCGAAATAAATTGTTTAGTGTAATTGGGTAGTCATCAGATTTTTAATCTTCTTTGTGTATTGTGGTGTGAAGGACAAAACTGAAACAAAAATGACTTAACAAAATCCATAAATACTACATTGACTGGTGTTTTTGGTATTATTAGTACATAAAAACAATTTTAATTGATTTTGATAGATTAAAATTGAGAAAGTTTCGAAGCCTAGGAAAGAATTGAAGTGATCTAAATTGGACCGACATCTTTCATTATTTCAGAATGGGCTGAAAAATGTTTAGGTATCTGAAGAAATTTCGATATAACAAGACCGATGAATTATCTATATAATCTATGCGTCGCACCACAGAAGAACTAGGAATACGATACTATCAGATTTGCTGGTTTCTGTAACATTAGAAAAATAAAAATCAAAACATTCATTTGCAACGCAACAAACGTAAGTGTGAAATCAACTTGCCTAAGTTTTAATACCTATAACTATAATCTGCAAAGGTCCAGTACTTGAAGTTATTTTTCTCGCATTGTAGTTCTGCTACTAGTTTGACCTAGAGATCAATGTAAAGATCAAGCTCAGATTTATGCAACAGGGATCCGGCACAGTAGTTCTATTTTGAATAAATTGTCCACATCTGCAGGAACGGTTATTATCGTTCATCTGCATTGTTACCAAACGAAACTAGGGAAGTCATATTTGTAACTCTCCTATAGTATAATCTACCAGGAGCACGTATTCATTGAGTATGCCATTTCTTGCCACAGTGGCGAGTATTCAAAGAGGTTACCCCACTGATTTCTTTATTATTTATGGGCAGGTACAGCTACTGGATTCTGCAAAGCATGCTAGAATTTTCCGGCAGCAATATCTTTTTTTCGGCGGGGCTATTCAAGTTCCACGAGAATGTCGTACCAGACGACCTCTGTACTTAAGGAAGAAGAGGTCCGTTAAAGCCATGATATCAGCACAGTTGCAGGAAAATTCAAATGTGTACACTGCACAGTCTGTTTCCAGTTTGCAGCCGATCATTTGAATTTTAATTGAACACAGGTCAACAAATATCTCTATGTACCTTCTCAATCCATAAATAATTCATATCTACTGCAAATATACACGAATGCAAATTATCTGTTTGGATTTCTGCGAGATTTTTCTATCGCCATCGTGCCATTGTGACGCGTCCTTACTTACCTTTCAGGGCGACCATCTAAGGATTGCCTGTGACTTGTCCTCTATTGTTCTAGCAAATGTTTTGACATTGAATTTGTATTCGAGTTAATTTACCTGTCAGAAAAGATAACGGGTTGGGCCTACAACTTCACGTTAAGATTATTATGGTGGCTATCAAGCAAAGCAAGCGAGAAAAGTGGCGTGCTGACTTATTTGAGGTGTTTATGTAAAGTTCTTTTCGCAAACAATAGACCTTTCAACTGCTATTAGACCATAGTAATGTAACAAAGGTAACATAAGTGCACGTGTGATGAAAAATCTCCTGGGTTTTGGAATTGAAGAATATTTAATTTAGGAGATTGAAATTATATGTATGTGTGCTGTGCAGTATCTTTCTCGAGATATTCCAAGTATTCTTATTTTCAGCTAGGATAGAGAATTTGTATGTAGATGAAAGGAGTAGTTTTAAAACATCTTTCAATATGTTTATCATAAATTAATTAGCTGTTCAAGTTTTATATAAACATTTAAAGGGTGCATCAAAAATAACGACAATTCAGTATTCGCAAAAATAATAGATCATTGCCAATTTTGGCATATAAGGTTTGGTTGGGAAGATATAGGCCGCATGAGATTTCTCTTCCTTTAACTGATTTTATTTTATAAGACTCAATAAAAGAAGACAATATCGTTGTCGTCTATAGTTACCATCATTGATTTTAAGTGGCTCCTACGACCCATCAAAATATACAATTTTGAACACATCTGCGCTGATTAATGACATGTAATGAATGAAGGTCACCTTTTACAAACTTAAACAACTGCGTAGGAAATTGACTTGTTACCAAGCTTTCTAGGGGTGTACAGATTGTTCAGCTTCGCATTTACCGGAACCTTAAAAGATCTATGGCGGATCCCTGTCTATTGAATTATCACAGATTTAAGCCCTTTAAAACGCTGAGGATTTTTCTGCGATTGGTGCTGCTCCACATTTGGACAGGCGAAAAGGAGGTCTCTCCAAGGTGTGCAAATCTTTTCCTCGTTATCACTCTGTTGTTGCAGAGCAGGTACTCAGATGTTTTTGTTGCAGAAGGGAAATATTTCCGTTCTGACTATTTTCTTAAGCAATACAGAGGTCAGGTTTTTTAAGAAGGAATTTGTTACGTTGTTATTCGAAATGTTAACACTCTGGAGACTTGATTAACACCACCTGGGGCATGTCAATACCCCAAAATTCACCGCTTGGTAAGAAATGCTCAACTGAGTTATTTTTATAATAAGTTATGTGAAATGAATTCGTTGGAATGTCGAGGAAAGAAGTTGACATTTTTATTTGGTAAAAAGTTATAAATAATGACCGAAAAGTACTTAAGTACAAATACAAGTCGTAGTAAACTTCTAAGCACAAATATAAAAACCATTTATAATTCTAATTCGGATTTTTTAGTAGAGGATCATTATGATGCCTTCTCTACGGTCGAAAAACTGTGAATATCGACGAAGAATAAACAAAAATTTTGTAAAATCTTTTGGACTCCAAGGATGATCCTGGAGTGAAATCGGGAAAGTGCTAAAAAGAGGGGAAGGTTTACATGGAGGTGGCTTGCGCTGAATGACGTTGAAGAGGCCCTTCGCATGTTGCATGTTGCGGCGAATTTATAGGCTCGTACAGGTATATGTGGGTACTTAATAGACTCAGAAAAACTTAAGTAAAGATCGTGATACATAAGTCTAAAGCTAAGTCTTAGTAAATAGAAGCAAGTACTTATATTCCAAGTACTAAGTCGGGGATTTTAAAAGTATTTAAGTCTTAATTAATGAAAATGGGCTTAAGTACTTTTTTTACTTACTTGTCCAGCTCTGGCAACAAAGTTCTTGATGTTAACATAAAATGTAGTATATCAAGGGCTTATGAAGAAAATCTTCTATCTCTCATTTTTACTCAATTTTTTTTTCTAATTTCATTAAAAGGAAGACAGGTGAAAATTACATCCCTCTAGTTTAAAAATGTTCAAAGCAGTTTTAGTGTGGGATAGTTTTTCACCGTAAGACTTCGAAATACGAAAATTGGAGAACTCTGTTGAATATGCAGATCATAAGGAGAATTGTGATGTGAATCATTACGTTGCTGCTAGAAATAGGAAACGGACGGGGTGATTGAAATATTTACTCAGCCAAAGTAATTGCATGGTGTCAAGTAAGCCAACTATATAAGTAATAGCCATTGTAAAACGTTCAATGTATAGTTTTAGATGCATTACCATTGTAATGCCTTAATTTTTGTGTAAACAACCTTTAATGTTACATGTAAAAAAAGAATGTAAACAATGGCTCAAAATAAGAAAATACAATTGGTTCAATAACTAAAAGCAAAAAGGCAGCTGTTGGAAAAAGAGGAAAAATACGAAAAAGTGCACGCAAAGAGAGTACAGCTAAAGAAAAGAGTAGCTTCCAAATGTAACAGCTAAATTGGCACACAAACTAACTGGTGATCTTTTATTATATTTACGGATTAGCCATCCAGAGAAGTCATAACTCAGTGGAAGAAACGAGAAATTCAATTTTGGTGACTTTCTTCCATAAAGTCTCTACTGATGAAAATCCACACATTTGAATTGCTCGGTCGAATGGTGTGAGTACCTTCAACATGAAGAAGCAAGAGTATTGAACGAATACTCTCATACTCGTCATCCGCTTTGAATGACGATGTCCAAGAAATTCGTCGACCTATTGGCGAGGATTTATTTAAAGAAGAATTGCCGCAACGATACTTAGGAGCAAATACACCTGCGCGCAAAAGCAAGAAATCGTGTAAAAAAAGACCGTGTAAACGTAAATTGCATGGTAAAATTTCTCTTTTAGTTTTTTCTTTAAGAAGTGTGAGTAATTTGTACTGGCATATATATAACTGGCAAGTCGCATATGAAAAAACCTCGCAAAAAAAGTCCAGGTGTACATAAAATAACAACGAATATTTCAATTTGTGCATTTGGCACATTTTTTGCGATAAAAAAGTAGTAGAAATTTCTACTTATGTATTTACCTGTGCTTTCAATTAAGGTATGCAATCTCTTCTAATAATTATGTGTTTCTGTTGGATAATATGCCCACGAATTCGCACAAAAAAGAGGTAAAGACCTCATCGCTAATGTTGAATGTCGCGTCGGTGTTTTCAACAGTCAAAAGAGGTCCAAATAGTCTTAGAAAAGGAAAAAAGCAGCCGAAGAAGAAGATTTTGAGTTCACCGAAGAAATATTATTTGGCAAAGGAATTGGTGTTTAACAGTAAGTATCGAAATTTTCTTTCCTTTGTCTAAAAAGTGGTAAAACTTTAAAGCCTTTTTTTTTCTTTAACTGGTGTAAAAGATTAAGAGCAAATCAACTCCCGCTTTTTGAAAAATTCTTTTTTTATATAGTCTTTAGTATTACATTCTATCCAGATTCACAATTTTTCAATCACCAGCTTTTTTTTAACTTCTTCAAAGAACCGAGGAAAAAAGTTGTAAATTTGTACTATTTCGTTTTCAGTTATACGCCATTTCTTACTTAATTAGTTTTTCGGCTTCTTCGATTTACCGACTGTGTGAAAAGCGACTCTAATTACGAATTCGTTTTTTTTCTGTTTCAGATAATTCTACGGATTGCAATGCTTTACGCGGTCGAGGAAATAAAGTGAAATTTACTTCTTTACTCTACAGTATCACTTATTTTGCTCCGTTTTTTCCAGTCTGACCCCTTAAGGCAATCAAAACAATGTTACATTCTCAATATGTTAAGAAAAAATATTACGAGCAAACGTTCTTGTGGGGTATTATACATATTTCCAGTAGCCACATAGTAACCAGATCAGAAATTACAAAATTGAGGACAGTAAAAGGCAATGAAACCCGCATGGTAAGCAGTGGCTCAGCGGAGCACGCTTCGAGATATTTATTGAATAAAGCTCAAATTAAATTGTTTAGCACCTGAAGCAGTCAGGTATTTGCTGGGTCTATTGTTAAATTGCAAGCAGGTACAAGCACGCACTTTATTCTGAACAAACTCGTAGAGCTCTTGGAGTCTGATTTTGTTGTATGCATGCAATTTTAATTATATTTGTGTCTCGAGCGTTTCAGTAGAAAAGTCGTAATTCCTGCGCACAGCTGTCTTTAAGCTATAATAACCTGATGGAATGCTACTAACAAGTTAACGGTTGGGTATTGCGCCTAGGGTTATCTATCTTTTCGCATGCGAAGCACTAAAACAAACATTTGGTTTTTTTCTCTATGAATACTGGACATTAATCAAAATTTATCTTAGGGAGATAAGTATCTCAAAACAACTGAATAGCTGTGAGATATGCGTACTTCGTGCGAAATTTTTAAAGCTTGCAGTGGGCAGGCCAAAAATGTCATTCCTGTTAACCTTGCTGGCATGACGTTAATGCTCCAAGAAAATTTTCTTTTATGTAGGTATACCAAACCAATGCTGAACATGTTGGCTTTTTGCATATCTTCTTGCACGTTGTACCATATATTTCGATTTTAGACAGTGGCCTCATTCCAGAGAGTTAAGTCAGTACTCTGGTCCTGCTTCACACAATTATACAACAAATGGAGGAAATCACGAACAGTTTCCAGATAAAAGTAATGCAAGCTTTTGGTAAATGCTAACTGAACTTACTGCTAGAACTCATAGTCAATTAGCAAGATTAATATAATTCATCCACCTAATATTGCATGGCAATTAATCTTGATTAATTCCAGAGGCTAAAGGTCTTACACCTGCCAAGGAATGCGGCTAGAGAAAATTTTGGATGTAGTCTGTGTTTATTCGCCTTCTTAGCCTCTCCCTAAAATATATGCTGGCACTGGAACTTAGAAACAACATTGTACTGAACGTTTGTGGATCATGGGAACATGTATGGAATTTTGTATTTTAAGAAAACCTAGCCACGGAGCCATTCACCTGTAAGGAGTGAGAACTCTGTCAACTGCACTCAGTTACTTTAAACATGAACCAATTGGCACTGGAGTATGTTATCCGCTGTCTATAAATGAATTTATCAAATACGAAAACTTGCGCTATAAATCACACTTGGATGTAGTGTTTGGAAAAATTTAATTAAATGCTTGATTTGCAGTACAATTCCTCTCCAAATGGACATATAATACAATATTAATTTTTTTCACGGTTGTAAAACAAGAAACTGCAACTTGTGGAAATTAATTAATATATAGTTATGACTTCCACAGTTTCCGATTTATTAATTATTAGGTATTGAAAGGTCGAAAATTTATGGCTTTTTGTCGTGAGGGTAATTTATGTACATATTTTGAACACCAACAGCTCCCACATCGTAAATACAGCCTACATGAATAAGATATTAAATTCGTGGCTTCTAGTGTAAAAAAAACTGCAAAATAATGTAGCGGATTTGATATTGTACTTCTAGTGAAAGAGTTTTGATTACTCGTTAAATGTAACAATTACCGAACTACTTCTGGAATTAAATCTGGTAAGCTGGAGGTACTTACCGACTAGATTGCAAACTCAATTAAATTTATTCTTGGATGTCATAAGTGGTAATGAGCCACTATAAGCCCTACACAGAATCACTGAAGTAGTTAATTACGATGAATATCTTATTTCATGACTGATCTATAATAAGTTACTGATAAAATTACTCATAAAGCATTATAGAATTTGTGTATATATATATAATTAATTACTAGTAATTCCTAGTTCTAAAAAAAAATTAATTACGGAATAAAAAACATAGATTTAAAGTATATTTCGTGAAATAATAGACATCACTGTCACAGGAATTCAGTTTGACATTTAGATTTACTGGTGAATGAAAATAATTAATATATATTCTCGAATTTAAGAGTCACCTTTTTCACGAAATCACGTAACCACCACTTAAGATAAACAGAATTTGAAAACGCCGTCACAAATAACATGTTGGACCATATTCTCGACTTCGTAAGAAAAATGCATGATTCGGACTAGCTGATTACTTTTTCGCATTACTTTTGAGAGAATGTAATGCAGCTGATAATGGCTTCTTGAACATTGAACATAATCAAAGTAATAATGATAGTTGTCTTGCAAGAAAGGATATAGATCTTGTTATGCATTACAGGGTATTGCAACAAGTAATGTGTGAGCCGTTCAAGTTTAGCGTGAAAATTAACATAAAAATTAACAAATAATTATTTAGGAAATCATTTATCCCTTTTTGCACCAGTACTAATTTGAAATATGTATATATATATAAATGAAAACCTCTTTGAGTATTTGGTCAGTCCTTTGTTTTTATGACTTACTTAAACCCCACACTTAATCAGTTCGCCCCCGTAATTATCAATAATTGCTGATCGTTTCTTAGAACAGCCCATAAATTTTCTATGGGACTCAGATCCGGACTTTGTGCCGTAATAACCATAATATTAAATGGTTGCTTTTCTAGCCAAGATTTAGTAATTATTGCTGTGGGTTTTGGGGCGCTATCTTGATGAAAAATTATTCCGTTTTCAAGGCATCCACAAATTTCAATAAGATTCTGAAAATTTTCTTGCAAAATTGTAAGGTATTGTTCCTTATGCGTTACGCGCCTTTTACTTTTGGTTGATCTGATCAAATAACTTTTTTCCGATAGTCCAATTTTTGGGATGAAGAGCAAATTGCAACCTGGCATTAATATGTGTTTTTTTTTGAAGGGCTGGTTTCTGGTTCCTTTGTCTTTTGTAATAGCCGATTCTTTTGAGTGTTCTACTTGCTGTGCAACGGCTGACATCTTTACCGATGTTCATGGCAGCTTTCTTGGGTGCTTTAACTTTCTGATTCCTTAATAGTCTTCTAATTTCACTAACATTAATATCTTTAAATCTCCGTGGGCATCCATTTTGTACTAAATTCATCAGTTTAATTTTTAGAGAAATGATAAGCCGCAAACATTTTAGAAACTTGTTAGAAGAGAAAGGGGCATGTTTTTAAAAGAGTCCAATAGCAGAGTAAACAAAATGTCAAAATACCTAATAATGAATACGGAAATAGTAAACATATTCATGAACCATCTCTTACTGCTAAGCTTCAGAATTGGTATATAGAAAACAAAGTGTAAAGGGAAAACTTTGATTCCCTATTACAGATTTTAGATTTTTTGTGAATGAGTTTATGTATCTCTCCCATCACTATTGTGCAACTACATAATTTAAAAGGTCGTATTTCATAAACATATTGGTTACTCATTCTTAAGTGATAAAATACATTACTTTGTAATGCTGAAAGTAATAGATAAGCACTGAATTGTTCACTGTAGCTATGAAATCACATCCTTCATGTTTCTGCAGGTGTAGCATGTAGGGAAGTGGGATTGACGCCTTAGAGTGACATTTCCCCTTGGAAATTGTTGGCTTTTCTCTTATCGCCTTAGAGAACCATACGCGCTATAGTAAACACCTTCACCAATACAAGAATATAAAGGCTTCACTTTTCCAGTTTTTCGCCAAGTCCATTTCGTTATCTCGTCTAAGGTTGGGAGAGACTTCATTCGTATTTTCTTATTATGACATTGCACGCGTATGTGTAACGTGTGTATGCAAAAAACTAAGTAT